>LOJH01007842.1:0-27661 GCA_001685095.1 Ellobius talpinus
AGAAAGAAAGAAAGAAAGAAAGAAAGAAAGAAAGAAAGAAAGAAAGAAAGAAAGAAAGGAAGAAAGAAAAGGCCTTGGGTACTCCATGGCAGATATAGAGAGTCCCAAGACCAGTAAGAGCACAGGCTTCCAATATAGGCTTAATTAAGCTTCTGCTAAATTAAATTCTAGGATTAAATGCAACTCTGAGAAACAGGAGGAAGTCATCCATAGGAGACAGGTGTCTTAGGTCACAGCAGGTGTGAAAGCAAAGGCTACTGTGGCATGGACTGGGGAATCTGTCCGTAAGGTATCACAGAGGGCTTTACACTAGATACAAGCCCTCTTTTAGCACAGGAATCAGGAGCATGGGCCTCTTTGGGACAATAGAAATTAAGAGGTTAATAAATACATAAGATAGAAAGGAAAGCAATTTTAGTAAAATCTTTTGGTGAGGGCTGCTGCCATGTGGAGATATTAAAACCTTTAGAAGTACTACAAATGAAACCCTCAGAGAAAGGAGGTGATATACAGAGGTACCTCTTCATCCATGATTGGAAGTGAGAGACTGATTGCTTTTTTTGTAGGTTTTTTCATTTTTTTAATTTATTGGGGGTGGGAATGTACATGTGACAATAGTGCACTTGTGGAAGTTGGAGGACAACTTGTAAGAATCAATTATTTCCAAAGTAATTATTTTTGTTATATTTATAGAAATATATCACCATACTTTTCTCTTATTCACTTCCTATTCCCTTCCTGAATCCATGTCGTACATATTCCTGAATCCATGTCGTACATATTCCTGAATCCATGTCGTACATATTCCTGAAACCATGTCATACATATTCCTGAATCCATGTTGTACATATTCCTGAATCCATGTTGTACATATTCCTGAATCCATGTCGTACATCATATCCCAATATACTCATTTCCCCATCTCCCCCTCCCTTCTCACAGCCCCTTCTCTACTTTCATATTCTACACATACATATTCAGAGAAAGAGAGAGTGACATCATGCATGTATATACACACAGAGATGTGTGTAAACTTGAATCTATATTCTACATATGAGCAAAAGTTGTGATAATTGTTTTTCTACGTGTGGCTTATTTCAATTAACATAATAACATCTAGTTCCATCCATTTGCCTGCAAATGTCGCAATTTCACTTCCCTTTACAACTGCCTGAGAAAGGGTTTCCACAGAGTTGGCACACAGAAGCTAATACAGCTAATACAGCCTAGGGGGCCAGGCTACACCTTATGTTGGCAACAGAATTTGGCACTAATCTATGGGATAAACACAAGTATTCAGAGGGCAGTTTAACACTAAGTCCATTTATTAAATCAACGGTATCAGCTCTCCTCTAGGGCATATGACTTAACAAGGCATGACTCTGACGAGGTTTACAGTTCCAGAACCAGACATGAATCTTCTCCTGTGCAATGGGCCTCAAGTCTAATAAGAAGGTTGTTGGTCACTCCCATTAGAGTTCTTTCACTATTGAGCCAGTAGCACATTTTGTCAGGCAGATGATTATTGTGGCTCATTGGGTCCACAGGTAATTAGGACCATTTCCTATATTTCTCCCCAAACAGCTTACATACAGAGCTAGAATCCAAAAGAAGACATGACTTTGGGAAATTCATCTTCTGGGCAGTCACAGTGTATGCCTTTAATCCCAGCACTTGGAGTCAGAGGCAGTAGGATCTCTGTGAGTTTAAAGCCAGTCTGGTCTACAAAGTGAGATCCAGGACAGCCAGGACTGTTACACAGAGAGACCTTGTCTGGAAAAAAATAAAAGTAAAGAAAGAAAGAAATTTATATTGCATATACTTGATACTTAATCTATGCATGGATTATTTGGCATAGAATTGGAACCCTTAGAAATAAATAAAAGATACAACCTCAAGCATTATGATTAGATTAACTGCTTGTCTTGTTGCTGTGGCAAAGTATATGTCAAGTCAGTTTAATAAAGGAAGGGTTTATTTTTGATTATCATTATAGTGCACAGTACATTATGGCAAGAAAGTCAGGATGGCAAGAAGTTGAATCAGCTGGTCACATTGGATCCACAGTTAGGAAACAGAAAACAATGAATGCCTGATATTCAGAACTCTTTCTCCTTTTTATTCTATCTGAGACCACCATGTAATGGAACTGCCCAATTAATCTGATCTAGATAATTCTTCTTAAACATGCATAATGTTGCAGAATATTTGATCACATTGTGAAGCTCCCAGAGTGTGTTAATAAGATTAATCTTGGATCAGGGTGGATCCAGCAACTACTTAGTAAGAATTAGCCATAGAGAATACAGAAGACCTGGTATAGAGAGATGGATAGAGAGACATACAGGAAAGAGTAGAAATAGAATTAGAGATTCACAGTCCTTTTTGGTTTGGGACAGAAGGAGAGACGCTCTCTTGCTGGGTCTCTTGACAAAAGGGAAGGTCAGCTGGTTGCTTCTCAACTTCTCTGATCTAGAAGGTTTTCACAAGAACCTACTTCACCACTGCATGAGAAAACTGAAGAGGGGTGCCTCAAGGTTATTAAGAACACCCACCTTATCCAGTTGCTATAAAAGAATGACCGGCAGATGATAAGCATCACCAAGGTTTTGCAGAATTTAAATGGAATCCTATAGAAATATTAGATTTAAGGAGATATAAGGAAATGACCATTTCAAATGGTATGAATTAATACTATGTGAAGCAGGTATTAAATTCATGGGTGACTCAGAACAGAATTATCCCCCAAGACTAGAAAAATTTAGTTACAGCAATATTGAAGGCTAGTCCTCAGTTACAATAGAAAATATGAGGGAAAGAGGAAGCTCTGGTTATAACAACAAAATAGGGTCAGAGGTATTGATATTTCCCAAGACAAAATTCTTGGTGAAGTCCAATATGCTGATTTGCAAAGACAGGTTGAATTTCATGATCATACCATGGCACTTCATCATTTAACAGCTTTGAATCCTTGGGACAAAGATGACGAATCAGGAAAGACATCTGAGTCATTCACTAAAATTGTACAAGGCACAAAAGAAGTCTTCAGTAATTTTTTTGCAAAGATCAACTTCATCTGTAAATAGAATAGTATCATAACCAGAAGTCAGATGAATATTAATTAAATCTTCAGCTTTTGAAAATGCTAATTCAGAATATAAAACAGTGATTAGGCCTTTAATGGCAAGATCAGCACCCATAGATGGATGGATTAGAAATACAACTGATATTGAGTCTCACACTTCTGATGCTAATTTGATAGAAGTGATTTCTAAAAATTTTAAGAAAAATCAAATCGTCAGATGTTTTAATTGTGGTAATCAAGGTCATCCAAAAAGGGACTGCAGGCAAGGCATTCCTAGAAACAATGTTTTTTCGATATATAATCCAAATGAAAGGCCCCAGCCTTCTGAAGTATGCAGAAGATATGTCAAAGACTGTAATTGGACTAATGCAGGTCAACAAGGGGTAGGCAGGATAACTCTTTGTCATCAGAGAATACTTTAAGGGGTCTTCTGAAGGCCCTGGTACCAAATGTTGTTCAATCATTCCCTGTCAACAGTGGAGAAACTCATTCATAGAGCAATTAAAAGACTTAATGCCTGTTGTTAAAAACCATACTACTCCAGATATGTTTGAACACAGAACAGCTTCAGTAGATAAAACACAAACTCAGGAGAGACCATAAAAGTATTTTGGCAAGCTTCTCTAAATGATTAAAGAACAAATCTAAAAATATGAAAAAAATGGCATTGTAATTGAAAGATTGTTGGACACAGGTGTAGATGTAACCATAAATTCATCAAAATCTTGGCATCCAGATAGACCCCTTCAGGAGGTAAATATTTAGCTTTTAGTAATTGTAACTTTATCTCAGGTAAAATAAAGTACAAGTGAGTGGAAAGTATAGGGCCAGAAGGACAGATAGCAAAATTAAAGCCATATGTGCCTAATATAACAATGAATCTATGGGGACATGATTTGCTACAATGATGGAAAACATAGATTGATATTCTTCCAATTTCAGAAACAAACCATAAAATAAAGAATGCTTCTGAGAGACATATTAAAAGATATTATCAAAAACAGTCACAGACCATTCAGGTTGTACATAAGCAGGACACAACAGCTGTTGGTCTTTCAAAGGTACCAACAACCCTACCTTTAAAATGGTTAACCTGTCTGGGTAGAAGAATGTCTTTTGACATGAGAAAAATTACAGGCCCTGGAACAGCTGGTACAGGAGTAGCTACATGCTCAGCATAATAAAGAATTAACCAGTCCTTGAAATTCTGCTATAGTCGTTATTAAAAAACAATCTGGAAAATGGATAATGATAACAGATCTGAGAGCTATTAATAAAGTGATCCAGATCAACAAGGGACAGGCAAGGTAACTCTTTGCCATCAGAGAATACTTTAAGGGGTCTTCTGAAGGCCCCATACCAAATTTGTTTCAATCATTCCCTGTCAACAGTGGAGAAATTCATCCACAGAACAATTAAAAGACTTAATGCCTGTTTTCTCAGAGTCCCCTAAAGATGCCATTGCCCCCAGGCAGCAGGAAGCAATTTTAAGAACATACCACCCACATTCCTGAGAGGTAGGATGGATTGTTTTGATCATTTGGTAGGATAAGGATGTTTGTCATTGTTAAGGAGGATTAATTTCAAGGTGTTATTGGTGATGGTCAGGGAGGAAACTACACAAAGAAGGTTATATTCAGGGTTCTCTTTTTGAAGAGGGGAAATATAGGATGTTAGGATAAATGGATAGATTATCTAATCTACTTTTAGACTAAAAAGCAACCACTAGTCTAAAATTTTTACATTGGTATGAATTTTTGTATATTAATACAAATTTAAGCTAATTTTGTTATAGCATACTATAAGATATCATGCCTATGCAACTCATCTAAAACTGTAATGTAAAGTTCTAGTCCTTGAAAGCTACTATTAAAAACTGCTTAGGATAATTAAGATAGCAATCAAATTTGTAGTAAGGGTTTAGGTATACTCAGAAATAAGCTTTATTTAGCCTCATGTATTTTAGGTAGAGAGATGTCTTCAGACACTTCAGAATTCTACAGACTATGGCATTTAAGATATTTTAATAATGTAAGGCTTTTTACGATAGTGAGATACATCTGCTTCTGACAATACTAATCTACTTCAGAGAAGATGATAGGCATTGAAGAATTTACATATGGAGTTTACTTTAATGTTGCAAAGCTAGCCACTGGTCAAGAAACTTCCCTTGCCTCAACTGTTGATAGTATGCTGTCCAAACTGGACAACACTTCTGTATGCTGTGAATATGTATTCCTCTCATTGGTTAATAAAGAAGCTGCTTTGACCTATAGCAAGGCAGAATAAGGCCAGGTAGGAAAACCAAACTGAAAATAGAAAGAGAAGAGTAGAGGCTGGGAGAGACACCAGCCAGCTGACAGAGGGGCAAGATGTATTAGGGGACAAGTAAAGCCATGAGACACAAAGCAAAACATAGATTAATATAAATGGGTTCATTTAGAAGTAAAGAGCTAGTTAGTAAATAAGCCTGAGCTGTTTGGCCAAGCAGTTTGTAATTAATATTAAACCTCTGAGAGATTATTTATAAGTGACTATGGGATGGGGCAGGACAAAGAAGCCTCTATTTACTGAAAAATGACCGCCAAACTTTGTCAAGACAAGGTAAACAAGTCCTTCAAAATTCCTGCTTCACAAAAGAGTCTTTCAAACTGATATTCTAGGCCTGTAGGCTTAAGACAGAAGCCCCAATGTTGCAGAGGAGCCTTGGGTGACTGTCCAGGCAGCCAACTGTTTCTGTTATTTCTACAGTTTTAGAAATTGCTTGCTCTGTACTTCCTGTTTACTCAGGTAATATATCCTATTTGGATCTCTGATGGGGGTTGAAGACTAGATAGTTATACCATTTTCTTTGTTACCAAATTCAGAAAAGAAACAAAGGAAATGCAAAGTTTATAAAGTTAAGGGACATAAAAGTTTAAGTTGTTTAAGAGACTGTTTTAAGGTCTCAAAAGATATTTTTAGGTTGATAATATAAGTTCTGATAGAAAGTGATAAAACTTTGGACTCACCAAGACAAGACAGATTAATAAAGTACTTTCTCTGAATACTAATGGACTGGACATCATGTATTTAACTCATACCTGATAATTGTTTTTTATTGTATATAGTTCTACTGTGTTAGAGTTAAAACCTTTCGTTTTATTTAAACAGAAAGGGGGAAATATTGTGGGATATTTGATTGTTTTGTGAAACTCTGAGACTGTACTAATAAAATTAACCTTAGATCAGGGGTGGAGCCAGCAAGTAGTTGACAAGAATTAGTATTAGAGAGTACAGAGGACCTGGTAAGATGGTTAGAGAGAGAAATAGGAAAGAGTAGAAAGGGACTTAGAGACTCATGATCCTCTGGTTTGGGATAAAACAGAGACATTCTCTTTCTGGATCTCCTGCCAAAAGGGAAGGTGAGCTGATTGGTTTTCAACTTCTCTGATATATCAGGTTTTCACCCCAATATCTGATTCCCAAGTCTTTGCTGATAATTAGAACAATGTAGATAAAAACACACAAAGACTTTTCTCATAGGTGAGTCTAGTTCCTATTAAGTTGACAATCAAGATTAACCATCATAGACTTGAAAGATGGCTCAGTAGGAAAAGGCACTGGCTGCCAAACCTAATGACCTGAGGTCAAAACCCAAGACCCACTGACTATTACAAATTGTCCTCACTGTTCTCTTATATCCACATTTATGTTGTGGTATGCATGCAGGCACACACACATATGTAAGTGAAAACTCTAAAATCCTTGTATTATATTTAACTTATGTGTGAGTGTAGCATGATTTCTAATTAGTCTTAATAATAAAAACCCAGAGTCAGATATTCTCAGAGTGCACATGAGCTCCTATCTCTTCTCTCCACCCAGCCATATCACTCCTGTCTCCACCTCCCTAGTGCCAGGATTAAAGGTGTGTGCTACCACCACTTGACTCTTTTTCTCTTTTAGACTGATTCAATCTTGTGTAGCCAGGGTAGCCTTGAACTCACAGAGATCTGTCTGCCTCTGTCTCCCAAATGCTGCGATTAAAGGTGTGTGCCACCACTGCCTGGCCCCTATGGCTAACTAGTGTGGCTAGCTCCACACTCTGATCTTCAGGCAAGCATTATTGGTCAAAGCACAAATAAAATATTACCACATGTTTTGCATACATGAATGTGCATGCCTGGTACCCACAGAGGTCAGAAGAAGAAATCCGGTCCCATGGAACTAGAGTTAAGGATGGTTTTAAACAACCATATGGGTGCTGAGTTGAAGCCAGATCATCGATGAGAGCAACAAATGTTCTTAACCATTGAGCCATCTCTCCAACCCTGTAAACTTAATTAACAAATTTAAAAGTGGGAGGAGACATGCACTGGAGAGATGGCTCAGCATTTAAGAGCACTTACTAGTCTTGTAGAGCACTCACAGAGCAGGGGATCCAACACCCTCTTCTGGACTCCATAGGTACCAGGCACACATGTGGTACACATGCCTACATGCAGAAGAGCTAAACACTCATACACATAAAATAACAGTAAATCTTTTTTAAAAATAAAGAATAACTGTCACAAAAAAGAACAATCAAAACTAACTTTGCCCTTCTTTCTTGTTACCCATTTAGAGGAATTAGTCCTTCAAGAGAAATTCAGAACAGATCATTCTAGAACAATGCACACCTTTTGAGTATTCCTTGTTAGAATCCAGTAATCCAAATGTTCTATAACATAAATATGAATAAAATCCTGACTTTTATTTAAAGCTGAATCCTATCCCCTGAAAAGGCATTTTTGGCAGCAGGAGACGGTTTGGTTAACGGTGTTTCTGTCCTCTGTCCCACTTGGTGCTTCTAGTCTCCCTTTCTCACCATTAGGCTGCTTCTTCCTCATCCAAGATTAAACCAGGGAGAAGTAGAAACCATGACAGGAAGCATCTGTCTGGCACTACAGCTGCTTCTAGCTAGAGCTAATGTCTGCATTCCACTCTAGTGATAGTCAAAGCTGACTTCTCTCTCCACGGTATTTCTAGAGAAGCCCCCATTTTTGGAAGGGCCTATGCTCTACCTTCTGTTGGTCACTTACATTACTCCTGAAGAAGAATAAATCAGGTAAGTAGGGTTATTTGGGGTTATTTCTCCTTTCTGGGTGGAATTTTAGTACTAATGCAAAGTGACTATGGACTAGCTCTGCTCTGAAGAGTCCTCTACTACCCCATAAGAAATATTTTCCCTGCTTTCAATGTAAATGTGATTAATACTCAAGATAGGTTTAACTCTGTCTTTGTTTCTCCACACTTCGTACTAATAGCTTCAGCCTCTTATCTTACTTATCTACACTTACATATTTAAATTTAATCAACATTCATCCATCGCATTACCAAACCATCTTTGGTTTTATTGTGTTTTTTTTTATTTTTGAGACAGGGTCTCATTATGTAGCCCTGGCTGGCCTAGAACTCATCATGTAAATGAAGATAGCCTTCTCACAGAGACCTGCCTACCTCTGCATCCTGGGTACTGGGATTAAAGGCCCGTGCTACCACATCCAGACCAAGGAACCATTTTGTAGTACCTGCCCAAATATTTCTGCTCTACAGTTGAGTTTTCTTGTGAAGACCTATTAGAAGCTTGCGAGTGAATGTCCCAAGTCAAGGAACAGTCTATGAAATAGAATCCATTCTTTTCTCTTAAACATATATCCCAGAGAATGAATTTCTGTGTAGTTTTTCCTAGGGAAACATTAAATAATGTTTATTCACCCCAGATGGGGCACTAATGACAGACCAAAGAAATAGTTCTAATAAAATCAACTTGGTGAAATAATAAGTTTATCAAGGACCATGAGTGACTAAAGATAGCTTTATCACCAAACATCCCAGCCCAGCATGCATGACAACTGACAAAAGCTGCATCCCTGGGGCTCCCTGCCCAATTGCCAGGCAGCTCCACCAGAATCTTTCTCCCAAGCAAGTCTTTACTGCCCAATAAGCTGGGGGAAGTGCCTTAGAAACCTGTACTTTCCCGAGCTTCCCCAGTCTCAGAAGCTTCCTCTCAGGAAGGAATGCTTCCATTCAGAGGACACTGCTATAGAACAAGGGTGATGAATGAGGTAATTTCCTTACTATTGCCAAACATATGGTAACAGCTCAACTTTCTCACTGAACGAGACAGTTTTGCCCACATGTCCAGTTCTGGTAGCCATCTCTGTTAGAGCAACTGAGATTCCTACAGGTCACGTGTTCCTCCATGGCTGGATCCACTTCTTTGATTGGTGTACCCTCATAGGTTGTCCTGGTGCGTGTGGATGTCTTGTACCTATGCTGGATGTGAAGCCTACAGTCATACATACATTCATGTCAAAAACAGCAAATTAAAAGTGACAGAACTTGGGGTAGAAGTGAAATATCGAGCATAGTTAAGTGAGGGCAAGGAAGTGAGTCTCATTGTCTTTCCAAGCCTAGGTCAATCACAGTGCTTTCTCACATGGGAAGTTACTTGACACAGATTTTGACAGAAAACCAATTTAGTGTAATAGTTATGTGTATATGTGTTGAAAGTTGGTAACTTGGATTTTAATTCTTATTCTCATTTATTATATACGTGGTCTTACACAAACTACCTTAGCAGCTTTGTTGAGAGCTAGGAACACTCACTTTTACTCTTTGAAGCATCAGTTTGGTAAAATCAGGTTCTGAAGCCCAGAGCAATCTGAATTCCCCTTAGAGGGAGCATATAACCAGGATAATTGCTCAAAGAGAATCCCCCAAAGTAATCAACCACCAGGGAAACCAGCCAAAGAGCCATGACTACAGGCTCCAAGGCAAGAAGGGAACCAATTTTGTGATTTGAAATGGAAAACGACAACCCTTTTGGATTTTAAGTGGGAATTAAATAAGACCTAGAGAAATCTATATAAGCATGTATCCAGAAGGTAAGAACCCAGTTTAGGAAAAGAACAAATCTACAAAATCCTCAGTTGTAAAGTTTGGAGATCTTTACTCCTCTATTAAAACCATTGATTGGACAGCTATGTCCCCGTGTCTCATTTCAATGAAAGTCTCTCTCCCATCATTTTAGACTGCACCCTCAAGCTGGCCTTAACGCTATTTGTATTGCAAATTGATGCAAGTTGCATGATGAAGACCCAGGCCTCCAGTCCTGAGCAACTCAACTAATACCTAAAACAGGGTCCAATAATGCATAACAGAATGCTGGTCACTGGATATGACTGCTTGTTTCTCTGTTTAAAGTTGAGCCCATTGGTGGTGACTGGAGAGATGGCTCTGTAGTTAAGAGCACTGGCTGCTCTTCCAGAGGACCTGGGTTCCAACCCAGCACCCACATAGTGACTCACAACCATCTGTAACTCCAGTTTCAGGCAATCCAATACCCTCTTCTGAACTCCTCAAACACAGCATGCACATGGTACACAGATATAAATTCAGAAAACACACATATGAAAATAAATAAACAGAAATTAAAGTTTGACCCACCGAATATTGATTTGAAGATATGTGTCTTAAGGAAAAAAAGCATATAAGAAAACTATAAAAAATAAGCACTATACAAAAGTAGGAAGTAAAAAAGTAGAAATTTTATATATGTTTAATTAATGATAGCTACATCCATACACATTAAATTTAACCTTAACTAACATGTAACAACTAGAATCTAATGTTATGCTATTTTTTTAAATTCCAGAGAAGTTAAAGTATTAAATTATAGTCAATATATGTGATGTCTCTTATTTCAAATACTAGAAAGAAACCCATAATTTCAATGAGAAAAAATCAGATTTCTCATTCCTATTAAATAATATTGAGCAAATATTCTATGAACATTGGATTAAAAACATGCATTTTTAACTTGTACATCTACCTGCCTTGAGCTAGACACAATAAAAATATAAGCAGAAGCCATTCCTCTTCTCCTGCCACCTATTTCCCACGCTCATTTATATAACTTACCAAGGAGATGTAGACCTCTTTATGGGGATTTCCTCAATGTTGCGCTGCTTCTGTCCAGTGATCAAGCTATGGCCTGCAGGAATACATGCAGAGGATGCAATGGGTCCTATTTGCTACACGTACAGGTAATATTCATTGCCCACAAAAAACAGAAAACCTAAAAAATAACTTTTTACAAAACGTTTTTATCTCACATGATACAAAATCCAAGTAAGTGTGTGGGCTAGCTAAGTAATTAACCATAGATGCAGAGTCTTTTTTGTAGTATGACTTTCTCCAACATCCAACATCACATGTAGACATAGCGTCTGTTTCCTGTTCGAATCTTAGGCATGCACAACCAAACAATGCCCAGAACTCTCTTTAGCCAGAGCTATAGAAGGCAGCCTGTTGATTTCTATACCATCACTGGTGAGCTATAAGGAAGCACACTTTAAAATGTGTCTCCACCGAGGCTGACAGGAAGGGAATGAGTTATAAGGGGCGAATGATGGTTTTGTAGAAATGATGAAGAAAGACAATAGACGCTGAATAAACAACACTGAAGACCATTTGCTCATGTTGATGCTAAAATTAATTTTTAGGACCATAAGTGAAGCTACTCAGACTTTGCTCAAACCAAGGCATAGAATGATATTCTTAAGTTGTACAAGTTTCACCGGCTTACCAATCAAAAGGTCAGAAAAAAAATTGGGAATGTTTCTAAAAAAATCTATCCCTAGCACTCTAGGAATATTACACTTAAAAGGACTATGGTCATACAGGTTTGAACAGGGATAAACATACTTCTTTTTTCTTGCCATTTGTACATTTAAAGGCTATGAGGAGTCCTACCATTAAATAACTAATAATGAGTTAATAGGATCCAATCATCTGTGTTCAAATCTAGATTCTATCATTTTCCAGCTGTACAGGTTCCATAATCCTGTGTTTCTCATTTGGGAAAAGGGGAACCTAATGACACTTAAAACTTCATTGGGTTTACTGCGAGATGCCTGTGAGGCATCCATGGGGAGCTTTCAGCACAGTGCTGTGAACGTTCATTCACTTGGCATGTTTATTAGTTATCTCCCGTATGCCAAGATCCCAGGTATCCTGGAGCCTACAGTCAGATGGTGGGGAGAGGAGACAAATGCTAAGCAGGTAAAAAGCAAATGGTGCCATTTCAAACTGTGATGAATCCTCTGGGGGGATGCAACATAACGTTGCCAATAAGGACTAGGATGTTGTCTTAGGGTTTCTATTGCTGTGAAGAGACACCATTACATTTTCTTTCAAACCACCACATCTCACTCACTGGCTCCCATAGGCTTACAGCAGATCACATGTTCCCAACATAGAATGGCACAGGATATGCAGTACTATTCCAAAATGTAGGGAAGGGAGCATAGTGAGGAGATACTGGACCAAAGCAAGACCAAAGATGAGCTGGGCAAACTCCAAACTTTGCATCTCCATGTCTAATGTCAAAGTGCTCTTCAGATCTCTAACTCCATTTAGCTCTGACTACAACATGCTTCTTTCCCTTGGGCTGGTTCCACTCCTTGTCAGCAGCTCTCCTTGGCAGGTATCCCACAACCCTGGCATCTCCAACATCTTGGGGTCTCCGAGGCAATCCTGTCTTCCCCGTCACAGCTTCACACAATGGCCACTCTAGGCTTCCATTCAGGGACACCCCTGATATATGTCTGGCCTCAGCAGCTTTCCTTAGTCACAGAGGGAGATTCCATAAACTCTTTCTTATATCTGTGATTCAAAAGCCAGAACCATGTGGCCAAAGCTGCCAAGTTCTGTTGCTTGCTCGGGCTGGAGCATGGCCCCTTGTTCAATTACATCTTCACCAGCTTTCTTTTGCAATGCTTTCCTTCACCGCCTAAGATTGGCTTGAACTAGATCTATAGATCAAGCTGGCCTTGAACTCAGTGATCCTCCTGCCTTTTCCTCTGGGGAGCTGGGATTACAGGTATGCATCACCACACCTTGGTCTAAGTTTTTCTTTAATTCCTTTTCAAAAGTTGGAAGCTTAGCTGAGTGGGGTCTTCCTCTGAGATCACCATTCCTTATCCCATTTAGCATGAGGTATTTCTTTAACCTGTTTATCTCCTTGAACACAGGACTTTGCTCCATTCCACTTCCTGGTGCCCCTTTTCTCCTCAAACTGCACATTTTATACTTTTCCATACTCAGTTTGCTCCTTTTTATTATAGATTTGCATAAGAGTAAACACTAATCACCATACAATGGAGTCAATACTAGGCTGTTTTGAGATTTCCTCTGTCAAACAATTAATCTAAATCTCTTTAATTTAGCCCCAGACAGACTTTTCAGATAAGGGCAAAAAACAACCATATTCTTTGCCAAAATATCACAAAAAAATGGTCTCTAGGCTACCTACAAATATTCTCCTTTGAAATCTCTTAAGCCAGGCCCCCACAGTTCAAATCATCCTCAGCAACACTGTCATCCATGCCCCTCTTAGTATGGCCCATTAAGCAGCATTTAAAGCATTCCGCTGCTTTTCTAATCCAAAGGCCACATTCCTCCAACAAAACCATTGGCAGGCCTATCATAGCAATGCCCCAGTCCCTGGTATCTCAACTTCTGTTTTAGTTTGGATTTCTATTGCTATGAAGAGACACCGTGAACATGGCAACTCTTATAAAGGAAAACATTTAATTGGGACTGGCTTACAGTTTCAGAGATTTAGTCCATTATCATCATGGTGAGAAGTATGGTGGCATGCAGGCAGACATGGTACTGGAGAAGATGGGAGTTCTATATTTGGATCCACAGGGAGCAGGAAGAGACAGTGAACCGCTAGGCCTAGCTTGAGGTTCTGAGATCTCAAAGCCCGCCCCCAGGGACACACTTCCTCCAACAATACCACACCATTCTAACAAGGCCACACCTCCTAAGAGTGCCACACCCTATGAGCTTATGGGTGCCATTTTTTTTCAAACCACCATAGATGCTTTAGATGGGAATCATAGAATGACATTTCTGAGAAAGAAATTTTACCCTAGACCTGAGTAGGGAGAGGCTGTTATCAGCCATTCATTCACTCTTTTACCAAACAAATGCTTATTAAGCACTTACTATGTTCTAGACTCTGGAAATAAATCAACTAACAAGATAGATAGTATATATATATACTTAGGTCGTCCAGCTTCTGAGCCTATGCTCTTTTCACTATTCATGGTCCAGCTAAAATCTAACTAGAAAAAGAACAGGTCTATCAGGAATTACTTTTTTCTTTACAGATGAATGGAAGCATTAAGAAGTCAAATCTAAAATAATGAAGCAGTCTGTAATCTGTAGATTAATGAAATCAGGAAGTCATTCCTTTTGTTGCATGGGTGACACTGGGAAAAGAGGGTGTTCCCATTGTGCAGACAAAACAAAACTGCAGGGTAACTGCTCAAGAGGTCACGTTCCACAAAAAGCAGAAAAAGAGAGAGTAAGAAATACCCAGGCTTCCCCCTTTCTTGCTGCCAAACTCCTTAAGGTGCTCTCACTACTTAGGTGAGTTAAAGATCAAAGAAAGAGCATGTGGAATGTAGTAACACAGAGAGCAGTTAATGGGTGGGAGCCAATCAGGGTGAGTAGAAAATAGTTATATCAATATGATCCCTCGGTAACCATCAAATGACCCAAATGAATGACAAAGATGCTATATAAATTCAAAAGGAGGAAAGATTGGGACCAGCAATTTCTCTCTGCAGGAGAGCAGAAAGCAATGTTGAGTCCCACAGAAATGTAGATCTGTGAGTAAATAAAAATAAGTGCTTATTGTGGCTTGAATCGGAAATATTTTCCACAGCATCCCATTTGGGAAACTTTGTTCTTCATCTGGTGCTGCTATTTGGGGAAACTGTGGAACCTTTAGGAAGTAGATCCTCGCTGGCTGAAACAGGTCACCAGCAGTGAACTTCTGAACATTATTACCCAGTCTCTGGTTCCTTCTTCCCCAGGTTTTCCATGATGTGAACAGTCTCAGTCACACTCCTGCTGCCATGGACTAAATTGCCATGCCTCCCCTGCCATGATGGACTAAAACCTAAAAATGTAAGTCAAAATCTCTTGTTCTTAAGTTGTCTCAGTTTGGTTAGAGCAACAAAAAGTAACTGACAGAATGTTCATGACAGAAACCATCTCAAGTATTTTCCTGTGGACAAAGACTATATTCAGTCTCCATAGACAAAATGGAGTGTCTATAACATATGTGCACAGTAGAGAGAGTAATGGAAAACAACCATAGAGCTATTGAAGCACAGAAATTGACATGATTATCTTTGTTTATTTACAGAAAAATTTGTTGATTAAAAATATATGTGTGAAACTGGCATGTGTTAATCCCACCAGGTGAAAATAAGACCACTCCCACAATTTTTTGAGCCATATTGAAGCAAGCTTTATTATACTGGCCAGGTCTATGAACACTGGCCAGGTCCATACCCAGGATTCCCGGAGTATGGTACCATATTACATTAGTCAGAGGCTCATAAAGGAAAAACACACAAGGCTATGTACTTCCCACCTATGTCCAATCAGGGTCGAGCATGCATCCTGACGTACCTCCTGCCTATGTGTGATCAAGCACATCCTGTGCAGTTGGGACAACCATGCTTGTTTATAGAAGCAAAAGAATGTGGCTATTTTACACGAACAACACCCGCCAGCATTCCAGGAAGTTATCCATCCTTGGGCAGGTGGGGATTACAGGTTAGAGACATTTTGCTTTCTCTATCTCTTAAGCACAGTAACTTAAAATAAAAAACGCAACTTTAGCCCTCGCATTCCCCTTTAAGCTGTATCCTAAGTCAAATCCTTAATTCTGGGGGTGGGTATCTGTTTATATTGGAATCTAATAGCCATCACCTTAATGGCACCCAGATGGGAATTTATTTACCTAGTTAAGGCATTAATGATGCAAAGGTCAACAGTAATTAGCAGAAACAGAAGGGCCAAAGGCACTGTGATGGCTGACATAAGAGTCACTTTGAAATGAGAATAGAGACCAGTCATGTATTTTTATTTTATCTCAGGTCCCCTTTTTTTCAATTTGTTTGTTGTTGTTGTTTGGGTTTTTTGTTTTGTTTTGTTTTTTTGTACAACCAGAGTATTTCTAAAGATTCCCAACTGGTTTGTATACAAACAGCATTTTTTTTCTTAATGCCACACAATAACCTCCTTGTTCTACATAGAGCAGGTTGAGTGTCCTATCATATTGTAGAACTACTTCAGATAATAAATCTACCTTTGATAGATTTTGGTCTATTTGGTTTTAACAGGTAAGTTTCCTGGTATACCAATTGGCACTATAGGTAACCATTTTGTCCCCATATGCCAAGAAGTACTGTGGTTGTTGATGGTGATGGTGGTGGTTTTTTGGTTTTTTGACCTAATGTTCCAGCCTGTTGAGGATAAGGGGTAATGTATTGTCTTATGTAACTATTTCCTGCTAATTATGGTGTCATTGTCAGGACCCAGGGATCTGAAATGCCAGTCAAGGTGTAGAGGGGGTTCAGGCATTCTCATAAGCATCTGCTTATCTGACTCAGCTGAAGAAACAGAGAGCAATCACATCAGCTAGACTGGTTCACATCACTTTTCAGCAAGCCCAGAGCTCACAGCCATTTGGAGCAGTTTGTAATCCAAAGCTCTGTGGGGCATGTGAGTCAAGTGGAAATCTGCTGGGACAGATATAGACTTGGGGTAACAGTTAAAGATTAGGAATTTAGGAAAAATTTGGAGTTTCCCTCTCAGGAAAGGCAATAGGCAGGGAAGCTTAAGGCGTTGATTGACATGACAGGAATACAAATATCCAGAGTCCATTTGACCTGTGACAGGTGGATTCAACTCCTAAGACTCCCTTGAATCTCTGATGCATACATGAATTTTTTGTTTACAAATATATAAATGTTTTAGATATATTAACTTTATCACTGTTTGTAATCTGTACTGAAATCCACATTGTAGAAAAAGCAGCTAACAGGTGTCTGCAAAACAGCTGGAGTAGACTCAAGCCTTTGCATCAAGCAAAAGCTATGGCTTTGGATTTAAAAAACCATTATTTCCTCTGTCCAGAGAGATGGATAGATAGATGGACAGAGATGTTTTTAGCATGATGAGAAGCACATTTAAGTCTACACTTAGAAGCCAACCAAAGGAAATGGAAAGTCTTAAGCTTGTGACTAAAAACAGTAGTCAGTGCTTTGCCAGTTTATCAGAACTCCATTGATTAATGTTAAAACACCGAACCTTTAAAATCTTAGTATAACAATAACACAGAAGGGGAAAGAAATCTGAAAGCGTTCTCATTTTTATGCCCATTAAATCAGTTCCTTAGATTTTTATAACTCGCATACACAGTTTAGACCCTCACAATCTGCTTAAGCTTTCACATCCTCAGACAATTACAACTCGTATTTGCCTTGGAACATTTTCTTAGCCAGCCCCTCAGAACCTGTACAAACTTTAACATTTTTCTTTCCATCTAATCGTTTATCAGAGACATGAGTACTTATTAGTGAGAGACATCATTGCAAAGCAAATTCTTTTAAATAAAAGAATAATAAAAAGTTACATGTGAAATCTGTTTAGCAAGACAAACATGTCTGCTTTTCTGAGCAGGAGACATAGTAGCTCTAGAAAAAGAAGGCCTGTGTTTTACAAATGAAATGAACTAACAGGGTGGCTGCAGCCCTGGAGGAGAAGCTGGGTACTTGTTCTCCAAACTGACAAAGCTACAATTAGCTGTCAACATTATCAGAGATCTGAGAAGGATAAATTATAGCAGGACATATAACCCAAATGGTCTATGTATTAATTAAAATGACAGAGAATTACCCACCACCTAGACAATGACCCTGTGGTCTCCATGGCTTTGTTGGGCAGCATCAGCCTTGAGCTGCCAGAAGCATGAAGGCTGAGAGACTTCCTGTGGAGAAGGAACTTGGGGCACTGGCCTTACCTTGTCTAGGCGGAGTGGGGCAACCAACACTTCTACCCTGCTTGTCCACAGTTTGGGCAGAGTCCTCGCAGCAGGCAAGGGCTGGGGCAGTTTCTCTCAATGATTATCACCATCCAGGTGGCATCATCTGCTCCTCACAGTCTTCTTTAGAGACCTTACAGTTGACACTAGGAGCTGGAATTTCCGTCTATCACAAGAAGCTTTATTCATTAAACATTTTAAATGCCATATTCATTCTTCATATGCATATCTGAAGAGTTTGGGGAACATAATCTATTAAGTATACCCTATTTTAAATAAACTGTACTTATGTTTAGCTACTTGCTTTAGGCTTAACCACGAAAACATATGCAGGAAGCTAAATAAAGCTTATTCCAGTAATTAACTACATCTGAATTTAGCATGACTACAGATACAATTCTGAATGCATTAAAGAATTTGACCATAAGCAGGTGGTGGTGGCTCTCAACTTTGATCCCAGCACTCAGGAGGCAGAGGCAGGCAACATCTGAGTTCGTAACCAGCCTGGTCTACAGAGTGAGTTCTAGAAGAGCCAAAGCTACACAAAGAGACTCTGTCTCAAAAAATATTTTTTGACCATTTATAAGGTGACCATTAATAACTTACACATCTAATTATCTTTAACAATGTATAATAAGTTAGTAACTATTGTAAGATTAGGATTTGCATTTTTATCCCTGTTATGTTTAGCCTCAAAAAATAACGATTTTTAACTGAAGCTCATTTAGTATCAAAATAAAACTTTAAATAATAAATACAGTCCATAGGGAGACTGGAATTTTGTACTTTCCTAGTCCTTTCACAGTGCACCATTACAGAGCATCGCAGTTTCTTCTATGACTCAGTTTATCCAAATAGCTAAAGCTTAACAAAGCTAGCAAATCCACGGGGGTGGGGGTAGACATACATTCTTCAGTCAGTCTCTGCTAGCCTGTAGACCTTTGGTAAGGAGCAGACAACAGGCTCTTTGCCAGACTGCTTAGGTCATTGTCTTGCTGCATCATACGACAGGAACTAGTGTTTCTAGTGTTTAGTGTTGGGTGCTCATAGTTGTGGCCGTAACTCTTTAGCTTTTTCTTTTTTGCTTACATACTAATAAAGGCATCATAATACAAAACATTCTATGAACTTAAAACACCCCATAGTCTTATAAATTTAAAATTTAAAAAGCTGCTCCTTATTTTAAAAATCCAGCGTTTTTAAATTTAAACTTTCTATAAAACTCCAATATTTCTTTTTTTAAAAAGTTTAAAGTCTCTCAATGGTGGGCTCCTACAATATCGGAAAATAAATTAAGTACCTTTTTTACTTCAAGCGGGAAGAAAGAGGGCACAGCCACAGTCTGGACCAGGCAAAACCAAAGTCTAACAGCGCAAGCAACTCAATTGCCAACATCTGGGATTCACTCATGGTCCTCTGGCTTCCCCAAGAGGGATTGGGTTGGTCTCTGGCCCTGCCCTTGGCAGCATACATAGTCTGTCTTCTAGGCTTCAGCTGGCTCCATTTCATTGCAGCTGCTGTTCCTGGTGGCCATCACATGGCCTGGCATCTCCAAAACTACTAGAGTCCCTCACCTGGCCCCTCTTTAGGAATTTCAGCTCTGCCACACAATGCCATGTCTCAACTGCTCTCCACAACCCCTTCATGCTTTTAAAACCAACACCACCTGGGTGACCCTTACATTACAAAGTTTGGCTGCCACACAAGGTACACTCTTGACTGCATGGAGGTGCAGCTTTAATGCCTCATTAAACAAGCATTGTTTTTAAATCTGATCTCTCATAAATGTTTTTATGACTTTGCTTTCAGAGCAAGAATTACCATACAAAAATGTTGTTGCCTCCTTGGTTAGTTTATACCATGCTGTCACCTTCAATCAAGACACTGGTGAAGTCACATGGCATCCACTCTCTCCACCACTAGCAAAGATGGCTGCCATTCATGTGGTTGCCTCCATCTCAATGGGGAACAATGGTTAAGATGGTGACAAGCCACATAATGTTTATACCCCAAGAGGGAGTCATGGCACTTGGTTCCTTTAAGATTATCTATATATGATTTTTAACTATCAGCCTTTTGTGTTACAAGTTTTGAACATTTCTAACCATACCCAATAAACTTATAAATCTTGAGGTACAGCAAGTTCATATTGTCTTATAAATCTTAAGGCAAGGTTTATATCTTAGCAAAAGTTTGAGCCAGTTAAATGAAATCAGTAGTCTAATTTTTGGCTGTTTTGTGTTGCTCTCTTTTCCCTGTCACAGAGTCAGGTGGATCTCCTGATATAGGAGAGATTTTAAATAAGCATGCTTGGGTCTAGAGAAGGGGGAGCCATAACACAACTCCAGAGCCAGCTTTTCTATAAAGTAGAACAGCATAAAACAACTTTAACATTATCCATACCCAAAAGACATTTGAATCTCTGCTACTGAATCCAGTGACCAGAAAACCCAGAGATAAATTCTGAACCCTGACCATCAAAGCAGCTTTGGTAAGCAGTGTTAGCAGTGATAGCTGGCAGCAGTAGAGAAATCAAAAACAAAGTCAATAAACACAGAACACAGAAAGCTCATGCACTCAAATCAAACCATAGTGGCCACCATCATTCATACACCCAAATGAGCCTGACCCATTTCTGTCTCAGCTCCCATGGTTGCAACAAAACTTATGAACGCACCAGAAAACACAGACACACAGACACACACACACACACACACACACACACACACAGACAGACAAAACTTTTCAAACAACCAGAACTAGGTGAACAGGCAGCGTCTCACTTTTTGTCCTGGAAAGAGAATATGTAAGTCCCATCAAACCCTTGTACATCCCAGATTGGGATCCCAGCAGACCAGATGTCACAGAAAATTACTATGACTTACAGGGAAAACCTCTGTAGATGCTTGCTGTTTCTCTCAGCACGGCAATTAACTCTGATAGTCCACAAAATCAAAAGCTTGACTCAGAGCCTTAGAACACCTTAGTACACCTCCTGAGGCAACCCCTTCAGCCCCGAAGTCCCAGACTAAATGTCCAGTTTTACAATATGGGTAGGTGGTATGACCTCACTGGGACCTCCATAAAATGTTAACGCCACTAGGTGAGAATAAGACCACTACCACAATTTCTGAGCCAAATTTGAAGCAAGCTTTATTATACTGGCCAGGTTCATACCCCAGGATTCCCAGAGTATGGTACCAAATTACATTAGTCAGAGGCTTATAAAGGAAAAACACACAAGGCTATGTACTTCCCACCTATGTCCAATCAGGGTCGAGCATGCATCCTGACGTACCTCCTGCCTATGTGTGATCAAGCACATCCTGTGCAGTTGGGACAACCATGCTTGTTTACAGAAGCAAAAGAGCGTGGCTATTTTACACGAACAACACCCGCCAGCATTCTAGGAAGTTATCCATCCTTGGACAAGTGGGGATTACAGGTTAGAGGCATTTTGCTTTCTCTATCTCTTAAGCACAATAATTTAAACTTAGAATGTAGCTTTAGTCCTCACATATTATGGCTCATTTGAGGAGCTAAGGGGGGGGCGTTGAGAGTTCAAAGCCAACCTCAACCATAGGATGTGGCTCCATCTTAAAAAAAAGAAGAAAAATGTCTTGCAACGTTTATTATATTCACATGCTTTACAATTACAACCAGAACTTCTAAACTTTTTCCATCCCCATTAAAAGAAACTCTGAACAAGTAAATAAAAGCTCAACATTTCCTTTCTTCATGTGCATAATTAACTTATTTTAGTACATAAAAACAAAACAGATTGGTGTCTAAAGTAATGATTGCTTTAGAGATTGGGAGAGAAAATGCATACTGCTCAGAGGATGTTGATGTGTGACCATGTGCTGACGGTAGACTCTAGGTGACGATTAAACAGGTAAAACTTTCAACTTCCTGCTGTTTGAAGTTTTCTCAGCAAAATGTTGGGGAGGGAATTCTGTGCTTAAGCACCAGGCTCAGGGACTCTGATGGAATTAGTTCTATTTGCATCGAGACATCAGATTTTTCTTTTTTTCCCTACAAGACAAGATCCAGTGTACAGCCCGGGATGAGAACTCTCTGCACAATGCCTGGAGGAATGGTTCAGTTGGTGATGAGCTAGGAAGAGCTCAATCCCTGGGACCCAAGTGACAACCACTGGTTAGGGTGTGCCTATAATCCCAGTGGCTGGAGCGCTGGAGACAAGCCAGCCCAGCTCTAGGTTCAGTGAGAAACTGTCTCAAAAATAAGGGGAAGAGAAACCGAGAAAGGCACTCAACACAGAGCTCTGGCCCCTATAAAACATATGCATACCCACAGACATGTGCGCGCGTGCGCGCACACACACACGTGCACACACACAAAACACAACACACACAGAAAACCCAGTACGCTATGATTATAGAGCCAAGGTGAGGCAAAAATAGGACATGGAATAAACAGGAGGGTGGGCAGAGGGAGCAAATTTCTACATCTCTATCAGAGATAAGGCTACAGGGCTGCACTTTCCATGTCGAGGTGAGCTCTGTGAAAGAGGAATGAGAAGAGCAGCTGCTTGGGGAGTTGTTAAGAATATAGGATGGGTCAGAGGTCGCTAAAGTTCTTAACATATGGATGGAATGTTGATAGTTAATTTAAGCTTTTCATCTGGAATGGTTCACCCTTGCCATACTTCCTATGTTTTTAAACAAGAATATCCATGCATTCAGAGTGATAGTTTGACTTTGTTAGCATTTCTTAAGTCTTGAGAAGTGTTAAGATGCACTTTTAACATGTACACCAATCCATTTATGTTTTACTATTGTTATGCCATCTTTTGGAGATAAACAGAACATCTAACCTCAGGAGCCTTTAGTTCATGTCCACAGAGAGTGAGCAGAGGAAAGGAAGGCCTGGAGAGAACCGGGCAGGTCATCATCTGAGCTGAGGGATCTGAAAATTTGCCAGCTCCAGCTGTGCAATTGTAGTTCAGTTAATCAATGAAAAACTGACGTTCCCCAGAGAAACAATTGCCATACTATTATCTTCTATAACCTCCCCTTGTTCCGGCTACATTCAGGCTTACCCTAAAGGCTTCTGTAGCACCCTAAGGTTATTTGTTGCTGCGATAACTAATCCCAGACCATTAAAACATGTGAAAGGAAACAGAAACACCAGCATCTGCTCCCTTGTCATGAGACTACAGCTTAGCTCAATACGGTTGACCACTGGAGGCAAAACTGTGCCCACACGCAAAGAGGACAAGGACCAAAGTCCTGTCCCAGAAAAGCTGCATCACAGCTGAGCTCCAGTGGGAAACTGCCCACTTCACAGCAGGAAGTGTGCAAAAGTCCGGAGTAAGGAAGAAGAGATTCAAGATGGGAAGAGACAGACATGTGAGGCCAGGGACCACAAGCTCATTCTGCTTGGGAGCTTGCCCTATGGTGCTTAGGTAAGAAACAGGAGTCAGGAAGTGCAGGATGGGACAGTGAGAGGGAGAGGGTAAGGCAGGGGAGAAGAGGGGAGAAGGAAGGACAGTTGTACCCTCTGACATTGTTTTATTCGGCAGTGATGCTTCCAGCAAACTTACAGGAACCCTTGGCCCCGGAAGTCAAAAGTTAAACCTGTCCTTCCATAGCTCTGGACGTCAGCAAGGGAAGAAAGGAAAAGAGTGAGGGAGGGAGGAACCCATCCAAGTCACACACCATATTAGTTGACGCTTGCTTTGATGACCCTGAACCATCCAGAAAAGGTTAAGACTGGTGTCCTTCATTTTAAGGGTAAGGGAGTTCTGTGAAATATTTCAGAAAACTTTGCAAATAGCAGTTTTGTTTTGTTCTTAACGAGGTCCTGTTGCCCCTGACATGATAGCCTCCCAAGTGTATAAACACCTCACACCAGCACAGTAGTGGCATGGCTCAGAGGAGAAGCCTGACTTTGACTTTGGATGCTTCTCCCAGCTGCAGAGGCTGCCATCTTCTTCTCTCCCTTGTTTTGCCATTGGTAAGGCATTTCAGCGTTCTTACAGAGTGCTCACATGAAAACTGAGAGAACTATCAGGGAATGAGAGCAGCGGGCTGGCATAAAACCTTAGCCTCGTTCACTGTGTCTAAAAGCTCTGACGCTGGCTGCAACTGACCCTTCTGGGCACTGCTTCTGAGGGCAGGAAAGAAGGGCTTGTGGGTTGGAGGACATGTGGAACAGGAAGAGTGTCGTCAAGGCAAGAGACTGCTATTTTCAGCAGTGAGACTGTAGAAGAAAACAGTGCTCAGCTGTCTTCCTCTGTCTACCAGGTTCACGCAGGTAGAAGTAAAAAGAAAGGATTGAAACCATGTGGGTAGCACTTCAATTTTTTTTCCTACCATTATGTCTCCTTTGCTAGGGAATACATTTAAAATCGCCATCAACCTCCTGGTTTTCTATCCCTGCCCTCTGTGCTGCTCTGCTTTTACCCCCAGCCTAGAGTCCACTTGGGTGGAAAGGCACCCTATAATGAACCCAGAGTTAATCATCTGCAGGTTTCCCCTGATAAGTCACAGCGTGTTTGCTGTGCTCCTTCCAAGAGTCAACAGCAGCTGCAGGGATGTGCCCACAGTGGCCTATGGCATGCTGAGTGCCGGTCCAGATGGGAGACCATGTGCTGGGGAACATTCACGGCTGAGCACTACCATCTGGAATGTCTCTGTTGCCCCGAAGGCACTTGTCTGGGGCTGCAATGGACACAGCTTAGAGATGCCAAAAACTGAGCCAAATTCACTGGATGTACAAATGGCCTGACGTCAATGGAATTTACTCATAATTTAGGCCTCATGTGTGATGTACTGTCTGAACTAAATGATCTGTCAAAACAATCAGAGAGTAAGAAAAGAGGAAGGGATGAGGTGGGGAAAGCAGGAGGAAGAAAAGAAGAGGCGATCAGGACCCAAGCAAGAGCTGTGCTGGAACAGGTTCAGCATTCAGCTCCCGAGGCCAATGGTCCCTGCAAGTTTACTGGAGCAGCAGTGCCAAGGAAAACATGGCCTTTTACAGCACTGAATTACGTGAGCACAACGCTGTTAAAATCAGTGTAGCAAAAATCCAACTGGGTTTGGCCAGTGCCTGCCACAAAGTACAAAATGATAATCGTGCATACTGCCAGCACCTGAGTTTCCCAGATGGGGTGGCCAGGACAGACTTCCTTGGCTACACATCCAGCTCTCTATCCTTCAGAACAAGCAGTCTGCAATCAAGAAATGAACACCCCCGATGTTGTTTGCTCTGTGTCCAGAAGAGGATTTATTGTGAAGCTGCCTGGGTCGCTGAAGTCACGAAACACTCAAGTGAAATGAGGAAACAGGATTATTGTCAACAAGAATGAGTGAGTGTTCTACCATTTCTGTAAAACTGCCTAACTAGATCTAAGGAGAAAATGGCCCGTATCACCAAGATTCTAGTCATTCATTAGCTTTGCCTTTCGGTTCAAAATAAAACTCACTTTTATACCTGGTTGTAAATCTTTAAATTATTATTTTTTCTTTTTTTCCCTTTAAATCATTTTCATTGGAGACCAAAATTACAAAGTTTTGAGTTCTACACCTTCTGACTCCATCCCTATTTGCCTCTGTTGCCTTTTACCCTGGTAACTGCACCTTGATTTGGTGGACACACGATCCAGGCCTACCCAATCAGGGAGACCGGAGCTGATTCAGAAATAAGCGCACGATCCAGTTTGTGCTAGGGAGAATCGGGGGCCAGTGCTAAAAACGATGAGAATGTAAGTCTGACACTGCCAACAGATATCAGTAAGCCGCCTGGAAATACAAATAGCAAAGAAGGAATCTGAGCCAAGATGAGAAAGAAGCCAAGACCTGATTGTATCGCTTGACACATGACTCAGCTGGAAAACCTCACCCAGTGAAGCTGGCTGGTGGATGCTTTTCCCAAGACACGGCCACAAGCACAAGCCCCACATGGAGCTTACCAGACACAGCGAAAAGCCTGAATGTGCCCTTTGAGATCATTAAGGGATGCTTCATTGCTCGGTAGACTCATCCAGTCAGTGGCCAAGTGAACAACATGGAACTCAACCTTCCCCGAAATGTAGGCATTAATGTCTTGACAGGAGGACATCTGACTTAATCTAATGGAAGACAGAACAGAGATGTCATCAAGAGACTGGTGACTTATGACAGAAACCAGCTCTATCCGGCCCTCTGCTTTCTTTTTTAAGTTTTTTAAAAGATACATTTGTTTTATGTGCATGCATGCCTTACCTGAATGTATGCATATGTACCACATGTGTTCCTGGCGCCTGCAGAGGCCCAAAGAGGGCATCAGACTCCCTAGAACTGGACTTAGAGATAATCAGTGCTTGGAACACAACCACTGGGCCTCTGCAAGAACAAGCTCTCTTTACTGCTTAGTCATCTCTCCAGCTTTCTTCTAGGCAAACAGTCCAGAAAGTCTCTCTCACTGCCTGAGGATGAAGGCAACAGCTAACGGGATGAGCAGCTCCTTTCCTATGACTCAACATTGTATGAATTATTTGAAAAATATTATTTTTACTGATTTTGTTACAGATATTATGAAGGATGGGCTAAATAAGCCAGATACTAAGGCTGATCTATTAAAATCATCTAATATATTGCATCCATTTGTGTTCTATGGATATATAATTCAAAAACATCAGAGTCGTTAATTTTTTTAATCTCAGTATGAAATTAAAACATCAGTTGGAAGTAATCAAGCCTTTTAGCCAACCAGAAATGACTAATAAAATTTCCATATTTTTCTGGAAAAGTTTAGGGCAAATATCTAATTAGAGGCTTTTGCATAAGAGAATCCCCCCAAAAAGGGTGTTTTATAACCCCAGAGGACATCCTCTCAGGAGACTACGTATTTTTCAAGATGTATAGATGAGTTGTAGGTTGCAAAGCGACTGCTGCACTATCACTGAAAACCATGGAAGGCAGCCATGGAAACTGCATTTCTCCTCAGATCTTCAATTTATCAGAATTTGCAATTTGCTATAAAAATGTATCCTTCAGTACATTAAAAATATGATGTTTGGGAAACTAGAGATGGTGGCACAGTTGAAAGCACTTGTTGATCTTTCAGAGGACCCCATTTGGCTCCCAACACCCATGTCAGACAGTTCACAGCCTACTGTAACTCCAGTTCCAGGGAGTCAGATGCCCTCTTTTAGCCTCTATGAGCACCTACACACAGGTGAGGCATGTGATACACATACACGCAGACAAAGACACGCAATACATTAACAAATCCTTTAAAAACATATGGCTTGTTTTCTTTTCAAACTACTTGGATGATATGGTTTGTGTTAGAAATTGACTTTGTACATTTTTTAGAAAACACTGAATTAATTTCAGCAGACAATGTAATCAAGGCTTGGATTTTCAGATGTTACTCTGGTTAAGAAACATGTTTTAGCCAGGCAGTGATAGCACACACCTTTAATTCCAACACTTGGGAGAAAGAGGTAGATAGATCTCTGTGATTTCAAGGCTAGCCTGCTCTACAGAGTGAGTTCCAGGACAGCCAGGACTACTCGGAGAAACCCTGTCTCGAAAAACCAAAAAAAGAAATAAAGAAAAAGAGAGAGGAGAAAGAAGAAGAAGGAGGAGGAGGAGGAGGAAGAAGAGGAAGAAGAAGAAGAAGAA
>LOJH01007843.1:0-10601 GCA_001685095.1 Ellobius talpinus
TGAATGATTAATGTTTCCCAAATGCAAGTGAATATGATCAGAAAGGCTAAACAGTAAGTCTTAATCGGAGCCAGGCATGGTGACACACGCCTTTAATCCCAACACTTGGGAAACAGAGTAGGTAGGTCTCTGTGAGCTCGAGGCCAGCCTGGTCTACATAGTGAGTTCTAGGACAATCAGGGTTATGTGAAGAGACCCTATCTCAAATAAAAAGAAAAGAGAAAGAAAGCCTAACTGGGTGTAATGTGTTTCCACTCACAGAATTTTCTCTGTAAGTGAATTTTTTTGGTGTTTCTGTTCATAATCACACTTATTAAAGCAGTGCACTAGGGGATTATTTAACTCAAGGTTGGTTTGAGACTAGTTGAAGCTTACGGGTCTGTAAGGCTAAAAGCATATGGACTCTGATTTCTTCTGGAGAAGCTGGTGGTTATCTTAGACAGTTGTGCTTAAGGACTTCCATGCAACATTTCACAGACTTTCATTTATGGCAAAAGGGCTCAGCTAGTGACCAGGGTCGTCTTCTTCCTCATCCCCTGCTTCTCCTTTCTCTTTCTTGCTGTCTTGTAGTATTTTGAACACACAGGGTATATTTGCCCCTTTGTGGTTTCAAGTTCCAATGCAATGCCAAAGTTTGACTGTAGAACATTTCCCCTGATAGACCAAGGCCCTGTGGATTAGTGTAGAATACTTCACTCGCTTTGGAGTTGAGCCCTGAGAAATTATTTCAAATCATGCAAAAGGATGCCTGTGTACAGTGCATCCACACAGCGTGTCCCACAGCTGTCCCTTCTCAGTATTTTCCTTAGGCTGATGGAAGAAAGAGGCTCAAGAGACCATCAACTTGGAAATACGTGACAAAAAGGCATTAGGAAGCTTGTGTGAGGGACCGGGGAGACGTCTCAGTGGATAAAGCGCATGTGCAAGCAAGAGAGGCTGGATTTTGATCCCCAGAATCCATACAAAGGCAGACACGGTAGCCCAAATCTGCAATCCCATTGTTTCTAGTGTGAGACGGGAGAATGCAGAGACAGGAGAATTCCTGGAAGTTCACAGGTCATCTGGTCTAGAGTATGCAACAACAACCAAGAGACCATGTCTCAAACAAGATGGAAGCTGAAGACTTACACCCAAGGTGTTCTCGACCCATAGGAATGCCAGGCTATGCATACATTTCCATACATAAATGGACACATACACACAGAGCCAAGACAACCTATGTTCAAATTCTGTGTCCACTTGCTCTTGACAAATTCTCACATCAGATCCTATCTTGTGAAATTCCTGAATGTATTGAGCAGGGGAAGTCATAGAACATCTTGCCTGACTGGCACATCAGGAGTGCTCAATGCCACTTGAGCACAGATGTTACAATAACCCTAGAAAGATGTGACATTAGCCTCAGTTTACAGAGAAAGAGCCAGAAATGCACTCCTCACCCTGTCCAAGACTAAATTAGAAACATTAGGGGAAGAGTCCCTAAATCTGAAAGTCTTGCAACCCTCAGAGTGCTCCCCACTAAAGTATGGGAGCAACATGTTAACCAATGCATCCAAAATGTGACAGCCCCTAAATAAATGAAAGCAAGATTCAGTTGGATTCAAAGACCTGTGTTGTGCAATGTTTTACTCTTTTGACTTTTTTGAGGGGCCCGCCACCCAGTTATCAAATAAATCACACACAGAAGCTTATTCTTAATTACGAATGCCTGACCTTAGCTTGGCTTGTCTCTTGCCAGCTTTTGTTAAAGTTATAGTATCCCAACTACCTTTGACCTCTAGACTGCTATCTTTTTCTTACTTCTGTATATCTGACTTTCACCTTACTCCATGTCTTGCTGTGTAGCTGAATGGCTGGCCCCTGATGACCTCCTCTCCTTGTTCTCTTGCTCCTCTTCTCGTTTCTCCTTCTATTTATTCTCTCGGTCTGCCAGCCCCGCCTATCCTTGCTCCTGCCTTGCTATTGGCCGTTCAGCTCTTTATTAGACCATCAGGTGTTCTAGACAGGCAAAGACTCACAGCTTCACAGAGTTAAACAAATGCAGCATAAACAAAAGCAGCACAGCTTAAAATAAAATCCCCAACAGGCCTGTGTTCTTCCCACTCCTCACACTGTGAATTCAGTTGTGGGTGGGGCCTGCAGGCTTTTCCCTGCGATTATGATTTCACCCAACTGAGGAATGTGTTTCTCTGAGTTCCTGCAAGTCCAGCCTCTATTCTGACATCAGAATCTTGCTTTCTTTTCCCAAACCCAGAGTTTTCACACAGTAAGGTCTTAGGCTGGCAGGAGTATGATGGGAGATCGTATTGTCATGAGGAGAGCTTACGCTGTCTGGTGATATTTTTTCCCGATTTTTTAAAAGTACAATCATAATTATAGAGGCAGTAGGTATATCCAGCCTTTCAGATTGAGGAGCACACAAGACTACAAATATCCACACAGTCTAGGTCTACTCCACTGTGATAGGGCACCTGACGGGTGCGGAAGAGCGACAAAGGCCTCATCCAACCCAAGAACTTCTCGGGGCACTGCTGACAGCGGCCCAGTCCCCATGGGAAGGCTCCAGTGGCTTGTCCTCCAGAAGCCACACAGAAACAGCCACTGGATCTGACTTCACGCTTCACATTCTGAAGTGACAGGAACACAGGGGGGAATCTGGTCCTCAAACATCACTCTCTGGTCGCCCATCAGAAGTGACTTCTCCAGTGGTCACTGTGCCAATGCTGGGTCAGCTGCTCTTTGTTACCTTCATCACAGCAGGAGCTAAAGTCCCTCTTCTGAGGCTGCTGGACACTTGCAGCCACCTCTTCTCATTGGATCCTGATGTGAACATCAGGGAAACTCTGGCGAACATCGTAGAAAATGAGTAGCTAGAGCCTGGCAGGGTTTCAGGGTGGACTATGAAGAGACACACAACTGCCCCCCCCCATTGCCATGGCTATTTCTCCATGATGGAAGTCACTAGGAATTACAGTTTCCCCTTTCTGTATTCTCACAAAGCTGATCTGCCCTGATGCCACCAGATGATGTCCTGAGTGTGCCTAGGTTACATCCTCTGGTCCAGCCTGCAGTACATATACAAAGCTCCTTGATCAGAGCCCCTCCCAGGGTGAACAACCAGCTGCTTCACATTTTCCTCCACTGACTTCCTCCAGCTGCCTCAGCATCCGGATGGACCAAATTAAAGAATGAACCAAATCAGAGAAAACAAGTTTTTACTCGCCTGGCTCTGGTCTAGGAATCAAGTTTAATTCCCCACTCCTGGAGCTTGAATGGATAACAAAACAGCTATATGATGAAGAAGCCACCCATCAAAGCTGACAATATATCTGTATGAAAATGTCACAATAAAAGGTAGGCTTGTGGCGCATGCCTGGAATCCCAGAACTTAGGAGAAAGAGGCAAAAGGATCAGGAGTTCAAGGCTCTCCTCAGCTACATTGCAAATTAAAGGCCAGCCTGATGTGCAGGACATCCTCTCTCAAAAAGAAAAGAGAAAGAAAAATGTCATGATGACACTCATTAGTGTGTACCATTAATACATCAATAGGAAAGAAGGAAAGGGAGGAGGAAGGGAGGAGGAGGAGGAAGGGAGGAAGAGGAGGAGGAAGAAGGGAGGAGGAGGAAGGAAGAAGGAGGAGGAATAGGGAGAAGGGAGGAGAAGGAAGGGAGGAAGAAGAGGAGTAGGAAGGGAGGAGGAGGAAGAGGAGGAGGAGGAAGGGAGGAGGAGGAAGGGAGGAAGAGGAGGAGGAGGAAGGGAGGAGGAGGAAGGAAGGAGGAGGAGGAATAGGGGGAAGGGAGGAGAAGGAAGGGAGGAGGAATAGGGGGAAGGGAGGAGAAGGAAGGCAGGAGGAAGAGGAGAAGGAAGGGAGGAGGAGGAGGAAAGCTGCAACAGCCACCAAGTCAAGAATCCAATCATGTTCCCTAGCTACACCAGTGCTGTGATAGATTTTCATTTGGGACTTGGGGTCAATATGGGAGGTAAGAGGAAGGAGAAATCACATTAAAGTACATCATAGGCCACCATCCTAAGGCTCAATTGTGGACATGGAGCCTACAAGCTTAGGAACCGAGGGGACTCAGGCTGAATACCTTAAACTCAAGAAACCTCTCCTTTGCTCACCCTCGGGATGAAGCCAAAATATTTTCATTTTAACGACTGTGTCCTCAGCCCCGAGACAGCAGAGTCCCCACAAACACAGCACTGCGGTCAAAGCTTCGTTCACCCACAAGTTCAGGCTTTGAGACAACCGTCCCATGTGTGAAACAGACATGATTGACGCTTGGTAACTAACAAAGCCAAAACTCCCACCTCATCTCTCAGCAAGGCTACAACTGTAGGAAAGTAATTGTCTGCCTCTAAAAGCTACTTTTATGAGCCTTGCTATGAGTCTATCCATCCTACCCATTAATATAAGCAAAGAATCTGTGTTGGCTTCAGCTTCCGCCTTCACTTGGCACACAGCCTTCTTTCTCTCATTACCGAAGAAACCCTGAATAGAAACATTTCTTCCCTGACCTTACAAAATTCGAATGCGTTGTCTGTCAGGTCCCTGTCTCACAGCGACTGTCTCCAGATTTGGGGTGTCCTACTTCCTGTTTTGTTGTTTGAAGACAGTCTACCTTCCTTCAAAGGTGATTAATCTCAGGGGCCTGGAGCGAAGGCCAGGAGGCCGGGGAGTATTCAGGCACCAAGAAACTTCAAGGCCCAGAGGGTTTGCAGTGCCCAAAATTAGAACACCCTCCTCCTCCTTTGATTTTTGACAGCCTATTTTTTTTCTGCCACAATCTAGTTCTTCTTCCTCTAACAACTTGAGTTAATTTCTGTTCTGAGCAGAGTCAGGGGGAAGGCGCCAAGCTAAAACTGTGGCCTGAGAAGGCCTGAGGAGGCTAAAAGGCTAGTCAGGGTGCTGTGGCCATGGTGGCTTTCCATAACTGAAATGTGGGGGACAAGAACTGAAGTCATGAAAGATGAGGAGACTTGTTTCTCAAAGGTGACTGGGGGGGACACAGAGAAAGAGCCAGAAGTTTGCCTTCCCACAAAGGCAGTTGTGCAGGCACAGTGACTCCCAAGACTCTGAAAATAAAGCGTCCCTTCAGATACACGTTACACACACACTTTCCCCTACACACAATAACTCCTGTAGATCACACTGTTCAAATACACAGGCATCATTTTGGAAATGTTTTTTCATTAAATACTAGATACACAACATATTTTAGAAATATGTAGATCAGTGATTCTCAACCTGTGGGTTGCAACCCCTTTGGCAAACATTTATCTCCAAAAATATTTATATTATGATTCATAATAGTAGCAAATTTACAGTTATGAAGTAGCAACAAGAATAATTTTGTGGTTGAGAAGTACTGTGGCAGAGTTTGTGTGTACCTATGGGCCTTTGACAGTTCACTACAATCAATGTGTAATGCTGTGATAATAATATAAGCAGTACCTCCGTGTGGGGAAAGTTATCGCCTTGTGTGGGGAATCGAATAATCACAGGTACACTTGTCACAAACCTAACGAGACTTAGGCTGAGTCCTTCCTCCACAGATGATGCTTCCAAGATTCTCCCACTAACCCTGACGGTGACTTGAGATGTGTTTCTCTGCTTCCCTAGCAAACAGCCAAGACAAGGTGGTTTTCTGACCATGCCTCAGTCAGAAAGCAAAGATGAAGTACCCTAAGCACAAATGTATGCTACAGGACTGTCTTAGTTAGGGTTTCTACTGCTGTGGACACCATGACCATGGCAACTTTTGTAAAGGAAAACATTTCATTGGGGCTGACTTACAGTTTCAGAGGTTTAGTCCATTATCGTCATGGTGGGAAGCATGGTGGTGTGCAGACAGACATGGTGCCGGAAAGGGAGCTGAGAGTTCTACATCCAGATTGGCAGGCAACAGGAAGTAAAGGTTGCCACTCTGGGTTTACCTTAAGCATCAAATCCTGCCCCAGTAACCTACTTCCTCCAACAAAGCCACATCTCCTAATAGTACCACTCCCTATGAGACTATGGGGTCACTTTCAAACTACCACAAAACTACCACAATGGCCTAGGGCCAGAAGTTTTATGTGAACAGAAAAGGAATGTATTTGCCATCGCCACCATCAGGCTCTCAACATTGTGAGCCTGGTATGTTCTCGCTCTGACCCATGAGCATAGTGGCCATTGTCCCCCAGCAGCCTCATATGTGAGCACCCGATAGCTGGCCTCTGGGCCTGAGGGCAGAAAGCTTTGAAACATGTGGCATCTGAGTTTTACAAGCATTAGTTTATTTCTTTGTGAGAAAAGACCGCCAGGGAAATGTACACCAGAGAGAACCGCTGCCAGCGCACAGAGTATAGGATGCTGTGATCAGCGCACCAGTTCACCCAGGTCACCCCAGACATCACCACGCAAGAGAGCGAGCATCTCCGGAAACAGAGTGGAGAAGAGCTGTGGTCAGCCGCACCTGCACACAGGGGAGAAGCATTGCCATAGTATCCAGTGTGGGAAAGCTCCCCTTAACTGCCCATAGTCTAAGGACCGTAAATAACCAAGCTGGGGTAGAGGGGATTCTGCTGTTATGGGAAAACCTACCGTTGCAAATCTAATCTTTCCAAACACAGAGATACTGGAGAGGTGGGGGCCTCTTTTGTTTTGTTGTAAGTGATAAAACAAGAATGTTAGGAACGGGTCAATATGGTCGTAACTCTGGTGACAAACATTGCTCCACTCAACATCCAAGGCTCTGTGGAGGAAAAGCTTCATTGTGGTATGCAGAGGGAAAGCCGCTCTGCACACACTGTCTGTCTCCAGCACCACTGGGGAGAAAACACTGCACACTTATCACTTGTAAAGAAGGCCCAGTAGCCAGGTGGTGGTGGCACACGCCTATAATCCCAGCACTTGGGAGGCAGGGGCAGGTGGATCTCTGAGTTCCAGGACAGTCTCCAAGGCTACGGAGAAACTCTTGTCTCAAAAACAAAAAAATCCCAGGAAGTCCTAGATGTCTTCCAAACAGTTCAGGCTTTGCTCCTGGCTGCCCACCAGAATGAGGTAGTAAGACCCTATTTGTTGAAGACACCACACACTGTGGCTATAGGACACAGAAAATTCAAGCTGGAACTCAGCGAAAATTCTACTCCTTACTGGCTAGATTCCATAGCGTGGGAAAGCACTATGCAACCTGCTGGAGGGAAAAAGTCATCAACTGTCTTACTCAGTGATGAAACACAAGATCCCAAGAACTGTGGTGAGTTGAGACTGTCTCATGTTTGAATGTTTGGCAGACCTGTTTAAGAAGGATTCAGAGGTGTGACCTTATTGGAGGAGGTGTGACACTGGGATTTGGCTTAGAAGCTATAAAAGCCCTCACCACCCCAGTCTTTCTTGCTCTCTGCCTCCAACTTATGGATCAAGATGTGAGCTCTGAGCTACTGTGCCAGTGCCAGGCTGCCTGCCTACTGCCATGCCCCCACCACGATGGTCATGGGCTCATTCTCCGAAACTTTAAGCAAGCCCCCAATTAAAAGCTTTATAAGTGGCCTTGGTCATGGTGTCTCATTGGCACAATAAAAAAGTAACTAAGACAAATACTGACCTTCCAGGCAAGGTATGTTCACAGTTTTAATGGTGGCAAGACTGTTTGGTGAGAAACCAATCACTTTCTGGTTGGATTTAAGGACCACTCTGTGGAAGGAATTCATGCCCAACACTATATAACTGGGTCAAAAGCCTATGGCTGAAGGGGTACACTCCTAATGAGGAAATGTATTACTGGTGTTTTTGATTTTTGATAAACAGACATATAGACTGTGCTCTCAATGTTTATATGTATGCCCTTACACTAGGGAGTCTGTCAACCTTGGACAGAGAAGACAAATCATGTATTGACTACTGCCACACATACGTGTGAACAAGATTCATAACTGGCCAGAGGACTAAGAATAAACAACAACTGTGTGCCTGGGTGTGCAGCCAAAAATGAGACTGTAGATCCCCATCCAAAGCCCAGGGAAGACTTCAGAAGGGCGGCAGGAAGGCTGGGAGAACTGGGAGATGAGCTTATGGGCGTGATGTGCAACTGGAGCCGTAAGTTTACAGCAGGTTTGGCTGCCTGGAGAAGACTGTCTATTCATTTTTTTGTTTGATTGGTTTGGAGTGTTTTTTGTTTGGGTCACTTTTCTTTTCTGACCCACCCATTTTCCTGAAAATTCCATACCAACCCAAAACTGTTTTTGAGACAAGGTCTCACTGTGTAACCTTTGGCTGGGTGGAATTAGGTATGTAGACCAGGGTAGCCTCGAACTCTGCCTACTGAATGCTGGGATTAAATGTATGCATCACCATTCCCCAAAAAAGATTTTTGGATTTCATATTTATGCGTGGTTTGCCTACAGGTATGAGCACCATTTGTGTGCCTGGTGCCTGCAGAAGCCAGAAGAACTGAGCCACCATAGTGGTGCTGGGAACTGAACCCGGATCATCTGGAAGAACAAACAATGCTCTTACTGGATCCATCTCTCCATCCCCAACCCAAATTTTGAATACGTTGTGAATGATTTCATGTAATAGAGAATTGTGTGTACACACACACAGTGATGTCAATTACCAGATCACAATTAACTAAGTATCAAATTTATACTAAAGTTATTTGGTAATAAAATTATGATCAGGTCCATGCTGTGTGGTTTATTTTGCTTTTCTCTCCAGATCACCTGGTCAAGTACTCAGTATTTCCCACCAAACAGGGGGAGATCAAAGGCGGCTTGGACTTTCTGTTTGACTCAACAGAGAGAAATAATAATTAGCCTTTTTGTGTGTCCCATTGAAATGGTTGAAGTCAAGACATCACCAATGTGGCCAAGAGCTTCCAGGACCCACATCCCTGGGACTCACAGAGCACCTGGGCATCAGAGCACATGCTTTCAAAAACAAACATGTTTACTCTTCGGAGGACTTGGGCTTGGTGGAGGACCCAAACTAGGAAGAAAACTCTACTTTGCCTCCCCCATTTTCCTTCTTGTTTGCTTTTTTGAGACACTTTCTCTACATAGCCCTGGTTGTCCCAGAACTCAGTGTTGACCATCACCTCATTTTCAAACACATTATATACATGTATAAAATTGAATATAATTGTATATACGTGTATATAATGTGTAATCAAACACATTATATATGTGCATAAGATTGTAAAAGAATAAATTTAAAGATACTAAAAAACAGCTGTCTTTTCTTATGTGGCTTAGGTGTAAAGGGAAATTGTCTTTTTTAATGACAAAACTGGCCATGGTATCAAACAGCAAGCTTGGCTCAGCTGATCCACCACACCAACAACAACAACAACAACCATGGTCTACTTACTCTTTGCACCTCTGCTTCCTGCTCTGTGAAATGGTCACAAAAGTACACTTGCTACTCTGCCACGATAACAGCACCTGGACTGTGATGGACATTTAACAAGCCCTAACGGCTTCCTGGCGCCATGGAGGAGGGGGCTGGAGGAGAACCCTCAGTGTTTATCCCCCAGGAAAGCACCAAATCGCTGTTCTGGGGAACCAGAGTCGTGGTCCTTGGAAGGAGTCTGTACACTGTAAATTGAAAATGTCAGCTGACACTGACTTGTTCCAAGTTCTCTCCCCGGTGCAGAGGAATCCCTTCATAGCACAACAAGAAGGAAATACAGAGTTTTTCAGGTAGATATTTATACTCCACAACAAACTGTGTAATTTCAAACTAACCTTACTATAATTGTGTATATAATTATGCGCATTACATACACACTTTCAATTATAATTCAGCCATTACTGACATGAAGATGGCAGGAGAATGCAACAGTGGATGAGGAACAACAAAGGAGGCGAGATGAAGATGAGAGGACCGTGGTTCCAGTGAGCCGGCACCTTCCGTCTAAAGAACTATAGCACACCTTGCTCAAGGCTCCTCGGGGATGCTATACAGCTGGACAGCCAACATCAGAACCCTCTAAGACATGAGGACCAGTCCCTGGTCTTTTTGTTTGTTGTTTTAATGTTTTATTTTATGCATACGGGTGTTTTGCCTGCATGTATATCTGTGAAGCAAATCTGTACAGCACCTGAGGAGGCTAGAAGAGGGTGTCGGATCCCCTGGAACTGGAATTAGAGATGGTTGAGACCTACCATGTGGGTGATGCGAATCACATACTGGTCCTCTGGAGAAGCAGCCAGCAGTCTTACCTGCGGAACTGTCAGGGCCCTTTCTCCAAGAGCTTCCTTCAATTGTGTTTGCCTTTTCTGTCCCTGTTCCTCCCTGTCTCTATCCCTCCAGCATCCCCCAGCCAGGCCCACACAGGTCCACACCAACAACTCACTCCATCGTGCATGGTACTGATATTCATTCCATATATACTGCTACGTCTCTTTCCTTGTTTCTCCAGGCTGAAATAGACTCACACAGACACATGCATATGTGTGCACATGCAATCTTTTCTCTCTTCATTGTTTTATGGGAAAAGATCATCTATGATGCCATAGCAAGGATGTTCTCATCAATACATACTTGGCTCTGTCTCCTCCCCCTTCTACATGCAGTCTTAGTAGTTTTATGATGTCAGACATAATACCAGAGCATG
>LOJH01007844.1:0-15618 GCA_001685095.1 Ellobius talpinus
ATGGGCCAGGCAGTGTTTAAATGAATACAATATGTGTGTTGTTATTTTGGGTGTAAAGCTAGCTGTGCAGGAGCCGGGCGGGACAAAAAGCAGGCCCGCTCCCTTATCACAACAAGATGTCTTTGATGGCTTCCTGTTGCTTCTTTATTTTTAACCGAAGACGATCTCTAAGCTGTGCACCTCTGAGCTGTGCACCAGCTAGTGAGAAGAGCCGATCACAAAGAGGGAGCAAAGTGAGACACATCCCAAGCTTGCTTGCTCTTGAGCCACAAGTGGGAAGCCACCAGCCCAGGGTCCAACCTTTGGGTGGAGGTGTGAGTCAGGGCAGTGTGGGCTGAGGAAGATGTGAAGTCCTCGAAGCCTGGGCTAGCTTGTCGACTTGTACCCAAAACTGCTTTACAGAGTTAGGACACACTTGTTAGCTGCTTTCTTTTCTCCTAAAACCAAGCAACCCTCCTGTAGTCTCTCTGAAATGCAGCCTTGGAGAGCAGCCGATACCCTCACAAGTAGTTGAATCTCCCACTCCTTTTGAATCTGGGAGCAAGCCTAGCTGGTGCCCAGAACTCTGACAACCTTAGATTATAACCCCACTTTTATTTAATGCCTTTCTGCTTTGAGACTCCTGGTCACGTGGTGTGAACTTACCCCTGTCTCCTACCACCACCTCCAACTCTAAGAGTCAGAACTGCTTTTGTTTTCTGGAATTGGAGGCTTTCTCCCTTCAGAATCCCTACCATGTTATACATGGCACCTCTCCCTCTCCTAATGCCTTCCCACTTCACAACCTCTCATGGGTTTATAGCCATGGTGCTCTGACCACCATACCCCAAATAAAGCTCTCTCGTAATGGACTTTATCTCAATTTCCTTTTCTACTAATCTGGTTTTATCACTTTTTTATTTGTAACACATAGATGGCTCATTCTCCAGCCTGAGCCACTGGGGATACAAGGTCCAGAGACAAGATGTCTTTTGATATATGTAGCAAGCACCTTTTTGTTCACACTCCACCAGGCACCATATGTAACACTTCCAACCAGAATGGGAGTATTCCTTTCTATCCCCAAAGACCCCTACATGGGCAGAGACATAGTTTTTGTCAACCGGGCACAAGTCTATACACACTTAGGGAGGAGGAATCTCATTTCAAGAATTGCCTTAACCAGACTGGCCTATGGACATGTCTATGGGGCATTTTCTTGATTGCTGCTACCACTGTGGATGGTTCCATCCCATGGTAGGTTTTCTCTAAGAAATACAGCTGAGCAAGCCAGAGGAAACACACTGGTCAGCAGCTTTCATCCATGGTCCTGCCTCTGCCCTGCTTGGGCTCCAGCCCTGGCTTCCCTCAATGATGGAGTGTGACATGGAAGTTTATGTTAAATAAACCTTTTCCTCCCTGGGCTTCTTTTGGTTGAGGCATTTATGACAGCAACAAGAAGCAAAAAACTAGAATAGGAGAGAAGCACCAGGCATTACCATCCCTTTTCCACCTAGGTCCTAAAGCCAGTTCCGCTCAGGGTCTTTCTTGGCTTCTAGAAGGGCACTGCCATGCCAGCTCACCTGCAATGATGGCGCTCTCCATCACGCTGTAGGACATCCCTGGGTTAGGCTCTGTGGACAAAAGTGAAAACCTGTGGTGAGAAAGGAAGACTCCCCACAACAGAAGCCAGTATGCATCCCCTGGTCACTTGTAAGCAGCTTGGTGATTGCCTGCATAGAGAAGAACACAGTGCACACAGACCTCTGCTGGAAGGCATAGACCCAATTCTGCATGGCTACTGAACCAGGCTGAGAATACCCTGTGAATCCCAGGGCACTCTAGAACCATGCCACTCCCATTAAATCCCAGCACAAATGCCAATGTTCACACCTTGTAGATACCCATTGACTTTTCCCCCTGGGTATAATATGTTCACCATCTTGGAGTGAAGACTACCTTGGCCAGGCATCTATGGCAATGCAATGAGCAGAAAAAACGAAGGTAGCTATGTCTGCTTATGATAGTGGCAATAGGGCTTTTGACACCCCCTAATGGAAGGAGAGAGCAGGTCTTAAGACCCTCAGCTGAGATTGGGTCATGACTCTCTTCCAGCTTTTCCCAGCTCCAAGTGATCTTTGGAGATACTAGGGCACACAGGACACACAAGTGTTGTGATATTTTGTCTGTATTCTGACAAAAAAAGCTTGCCTGGAGTTCAGGGGATGGAGTTAGAGTTCAGGAGGTCTGTACAGAGAGGAGACAGGAAGTGACAACATGGGGCAGAGAGAGGAAATGATAAGGCGGGGTGTAGACAAGATCTTGGCCCTTTCGTTCTGAGAATTCAGAGAGGTAAGAAGTGACTGTGACTGTTCCTTTGCTTCTCTAATCTTTCAGCTTTCATCCTTGATATCCGAGTACGGGTTTGTATTGTTAAGACTAATTAGGATCATGCTTCATCTGACGCCCAATGTGGGGAGCCATGTGTAACCAGACATTTCTCTCCCACTCACCTGTTCCCAAATATCCAGCAGCTACTTCCCAAATTACCATACAGAGGCTTAGTATTATTTATAAATGCTTGACTAATAGCTTGGGATTATTATTAACTGGCTCTTACATTTTAAGTTAAACCATATTCCTTATTTATACTCTGCCACATGGTGGTAACTTTTCTCAGTACGGCATGCCCATCTTACTTTCTCCGTATCTGGCCGATGACTCCCGATTCCACCCTCCTACCCATCATCCTTAGTTTGATTACCTATACTTCCTGCCTGACTACTGGCCAATCAGTATTTTATTAAACCAGTTCCAGTGACAAGTCATTACAGTGTACAAGAAGATTACTCTACAACATAGAAGGTTAACCAAAAGACTCTATGATACAGCTTCCATGAGTTCACAATCCAAGACATGGGACTTTGTGGTGATACAACTGATTGTGTGTGTATGTGTGTGGGGTATATGTATATGTTTTTATGGTTATGTGCATATTTGTTAATAGGTACCTGTGTACTTGTGTGTGTATGGAGGCCAGAGATCTTTCTTGGTGACTTTGCACCTTAATTTTTGAGACAAAAATATCTATTTATCTATCTATCTATCTATCTATCTATCTAACTATCTATCTACTTACCTACCTACCTACCTACCTATCACAGAACCTAGACCTCACTAATTCTGCTAGGATGGCTGACAACTGAGTTGTGTGACTCCTCTTTCTCTGGCCCTCTAGTTTTAGGATTATGGATGCATCCTACCACACATCCATTTTATGGATTTTATGGATGCAAACTCAAGTTATTATGTTGGCACAGCAGGCACTTTGCCAGCTGATCCATCTCTCCAGCCTTTGATGTGTCTATTTTTGGGTTATCCATATTCCTTTAAGTAAACTTTTACCCATGCTCTCGACAAGAAAACCCTCCAAAACTCACTGGTTGGTCAAATTGGACTTTGATGGAATCATTACTTCAGTCTGCCATTGGAGCCATATCTGGGACAAATAGACAGCTGTTCATATCTTCTTAGGAAAAGTTAATGCAATACCACTGCATCCAATTACAGAAGCCCACGTTGGCTAGACACTCAGTAGTGGTTATCTGTGGTGGGATGAAGATCTGCACCACTGTGTTTTTAATGCAGGCCGGTTGATGGTCTGCTCATACCAAGTCTGACTTTGTTATTGCCTTACACCTGCTCTCTCAGTGGGTCTTCCTGAGAGATGCCGGTCTTCACTGGCCATTTCACAAGTTGAACACTCAAGTTCAGGCATGTGATGTGCCTTTGGTCACACGGCTCATCCAGTGGCAGCCTGGGACTTCATTACTCACTTAGGGCATACTTTCAGTCTCTCCCTGAGTATTCTCCCCAAACCCAGATCTTTCTATCAACTGTACAGAGAGAAAGGCCCATCTTATGGAGCTATCCAAGTTACTGATGTTGCTGCTAGTACTTGCCTGTGGCTTCTGGATCTGGCATATTGCAACCTCCTTTAGTGCTTCCTCTAGATACTACAAATGATATCTCCTCTCCTTGGGGACACAGGGGAGTAGGAGATTTATTAGACTCTGGAGATAGCAGTACTAAATTAGAAATCTCAGTACAAGCTGAAGCAGAGAAGGCCACACCAGGCTCAGGGAATCGCTGCAATTGTAGTGCAATGAGACCTTTCTCCCCAGAGTAGTTACCATGTACTTGCCTGGATCTGATAGAACACTGGCTGCTAGAGTCTGGCGGGGCAGTGGGTTGGACATAGCCAAGATGGGAGCCTGGGGTCAGCCAAAGGGCCTGGGCAGGTCCGCTTCCCTGGCTCTGCCACACACCTACCCCCCCAGCTTGTTTTCTAGGCTCAGACTATATCCATTCCACAGATTCTTTCCTTGGTGGTCATCCTAATGTACTGGCATCTCCAAAATGCTGGGAACTCTGCTGCAACTTGGCTACACCTTCACCAACATCCTCTCCCAGGCTCTCTCCAGGAGCTGCGACCTTAGCACATGGTGCCAAGACTCCTATTCTCTTCAGAATTATAACATAGATCCTAATTTCTTACAGCCTTTCTCTTTTTCAGCTATAAACCCGTGATTCTTTAGAAATCTCACCAGAAAGGTTGTCTACAAGGAAAGGAAATGTATCAAACTATTTGTGCAACCTTAGTGGTGTCTGGTTTTAAACTTTAGCAGTTTACAATTCCACCCAAAGACATCTCTAGAATCAGCTCACTTATCTATCTTCCTCTTAGCAAAAGACCAAGAAGGATGAAGAGTTTCTGAGCAATCTTGAGTGATTTAGCTTGAGATCCAGTGAAATGATGTGTATGGTATGACAGTTAATCTTGGTTCCCAATTCTCAATTTGACTGCATCCCAAATCAGCTAAACCTCAGGCAGCTCAGCACATCTGCAAAGGATTTTCTTAATCAGATCAGGCAGGGAGACCAACCCTAAATCTGGTCTACACCTTGTAGAGGTAGCCAGGACTAAAGGATATCGAAGGAGACTATGCCATTTATCCAGTTGCCATCACTCTTGGTGGGAAGTCTATCTGTGACGGTGCAACATCCATCACAATATTAGAACCTACTTCTTTGGGAGCCCAATGTAGACTACAGGAATCCTCCAGCACTCCAGTGACGGACTGAAATTCCCAAGATATTCATTCCTGAGAGACTACAGGATTCTCAACCGCACCCTTGTGAGACAGTAATTACTGGGACTACCTGGACCGTATCCTATGAGTCAATGGAAAAAGAAAAACCCCTTAAATATACACATTCTTCCCATATCAGTTCAGGTCCTTTAGAGGACCCTGACTAATACAAATAGATAGCATCACAATTAGTTGTGACTCACCCTTTAGAGATTTGAGAGACTTGGGAATCCTCTTACTTTCTGTGCATTTTAAGAAGCCACACATTGAGGCTCTCACGGGTGTCTTCTTCTTGAGTACCCTTTTTCTTCTAACCTCCATGCTTAAGGCTATATTAAAATATCTTTAATAAAATCTCCACTTCATTAGCCCAGTTACTCCTGAAATTCTTTCCAGTGTCAACACCATGAATCCTGGTTTGGCTTTAATCAATGACCAGAAAGATTTAGGGGATTTCCTTAGGTGGACGAGGGGGGCAGTGTGGGATAATGTTGGTGCACCCCACTGTTTCACTATGAGAATTTGTTTGGTTATGAATAGTAAAGGAAGGGGGTACTGCTTTCATCACCTGTGGGGCATGGTATGTAGGCACTATGGAGGGAAGGAGCTAATACTCTTGGATCATGGTATCCTTCTCCAGTGCCCCTATCTTTCTTGAGGTGGTATTACACCTTGGGGTAGTATAAAATTTTTCCTGCCAGTGTTCTTTCCTCTCAGAGACTCCTTTCTTCCTTTGCAAAGCAGAGGTAGGAAATCCTGAATGGTAGGAAATCCTGAATGATGCAGCGAAGATAACTACTTCTCACTCTAAAGCTTAAGTGTGCATGCACAAGAATCCCCCGAGGACCTAGAGAACCACAGATCAGCCTGCCTCTACCCCAAGACCCTAAGTAGTCAGTGATGGGGGCAGAGAACTTAGAGGTCCTTATGTGACTAAGAGGAGAATCTAAGCTGTCATCTTCCAGGATCCATCTACCTTGGTTTTTGAAACAGGGTCTCTCATCGACTTGGAACTAGCTGATTAGGCTGGGCTCGCTCTCTGGTGAGCTCTGGGAATTCTCTAGTCCTCTTGACTCTGCTACCCTGGTGTTAAGATTACAACATGTGGCACCACACATGGCTGTTTTAAAACATGGATTCTGAGGGAATCAAACTCAAGACCTCATCTCTCAAGGCAAGCCCTTCACCATCTGTGCCATCTCCCCCCCTGATCTGAGAACTCACAGTTGTCATATATTCTCAGGTGCTGCTGATGCTGTTGGAGCCTGGATCTAAGGACCACTGAGCACATGGCTGAATCTAAGGACCATTGTGCTCATAGCTGATCATCTATAGACTGCAGAAATGCTAAGCATTACACCCCACCCTGGCAAGAGGTGACCATAGGCTTTGGTAAATAGGCCCAAAGGTCCCCATACTTCTCTTATCAAACAAATATGAAATCACATCACACTTCCCTCCATCATGACTCCTGACTACTGTCTCTTTCTTTTCAGAAACCAGCTAATGTCACTAAAAACCTAGCACAATCGAGGACTGAGAATCTGTCACCTGCCTCTTCTCTGCCTGCCCCCATAACTGTTTCTGGGGATGGGGAGGTAACTCTTATACATAACTCTGATAAATGCTTGTATCCTTCCTATCAATGGCTTATGAGATCACAGTGTTTTCAGCCTTGCTCTCTGGAGGCTAAGCAAGACCTTAGCTGAATACACATGGTAAGGGACTACAGTGAGACAATAAAGGAAACCAGCACTGCTGATTACTCTGAGACAATGGAGGAAACCAGCACTGCTGTTACTTTAAGGGCATCTGGGCTGTGAAGAGGAGATGTGGAAATGCTTCTCCAAAGGAAGGGCTCTTCACTTCCCAAATGACAAAGGAGACAGATATCCCCAGACGTCATGAGGACAGGAGGAGATTATTCATCCCCTTCAGCATTAGCCTCATAGCTCTGAGCTTCATAAGAGATGATGTAGCTCAGGCAGACCTAGACACACCTGTTACAGCCCCACCCAGCACTTATGGAGAAAAGATACTGAGGATGCCATGAGATGCTCTTAGAGACTCCACCAGCCCAGCGCACATTCCTGCAAGGTCAGCACACTTACTACACACGGACAGACTGGTGAGTGAGTGGTGGCTCAGCTCTGGCACTCAGGCCTGAATTGTCCTTGGGAAGTGAGCTGGTGCTTATGTTTTTGCACATTCAAGATGGTTGCCCAACCATGTAGGATTATTGTTTGTCCGTGCTGAGGATCAAGTACAGTGCCAGGCATAGGTCAGACCATCCGGATATTAGTTATTATCATTGCCAATAGTGTTGTCATGACCTGGGTTAAGATGGTATGTTGGTTTGAAGGAGAATGGACCCATAGGCTTATATATTTGAATGCTTAGTCACCAGAGAGTGGAACTGTTTGGGAAGGATTAGGAGGTATAGCCTTGGAGTGGTGTGGTCTTGTTGGAGCTATGTCACTGGGGGTGGTCTTTGAGGTTTCAAAACCCTGCACCAGGCCCAGTCTGTCTGTCTATGTGTCTGCCAGCTCCTCTAACTTGCTGCCTGTGGGGCGGGAGGTAAAGCTCTGAGCTATCGCTTCAATGCCATACCTATCTGCCTACTACCACAATGGTCACGGTCTAACCCTCTGTAACTGTAAGCAACCCCTCAATCAAACGCCTTTTAAAAATAAGAGTCACCTTGTTCGTGGTGCCTCTTCAAAGCAATAGTACAACCATTAAGCCTGATAAAATTCTAAAAGATAGGCAAAATCAACGTTTTTATATAGAATATGGCAAATCTGTCACCCAAATGATGAAATAAACCACTCTAGTTATTGAGTATGGAGGAATCATCTGGAATGGGAAAAAGATCCATGTTCAGGGACGTGTGTTGCACTGTGGCTTGGAAACAGAAAATTAGGCACTGAGGAGATAAGTCAGTTGGTAAAGTATTTGCCAGGAAAACATGAGGATCTGGATTGGAGCCCCCAAATCCATGCTAAAAAAACTAGTTATGGTAGTATTAGGGAACACTTGCAATCTCAGTACTGGGGAAGCAGAGATAGGCAAATCCCGGAGACTTGGTACTTGAATACCATGACAGTAAGAGACCCTGGCTCTAAGAACAAGACAGAGGGCATATCTGGAGGTGTTAAAGAGAGGTGAGACAACAGCCATGCTAAGGGGGATAAAATATTCCATCCTGCAGGGAGGCTCATTAAGCCCAGGATGTCCACCACTCAAAACACTTAAGAAAGTCCTAGAAACTGACCAGATTCTCTAAGTTTCCTTTATCCTCTGCTGTGGGATGATCCTTCTGTATGCTGGGATTATTTATTCCTCTCACTGGTTAATAATAAAACTGTTTGGTCTATGGCAAGGCAGGATAAGGTTAGGCGGAACAATGGGGTAGACGTGAGGAAACAGAGGCATGGCAGTGTCATGGGGACGGCTTGGTTGGGTCACTGGTCTGGAGATGCCCATGGGCCTGAGAAGCTATTGGAGTGGAGATATTAAATGGAGGAGTATAAGCTAGAAGGAGCTGAGGTTGGCAGTGAGCAGGGTGAGAGAGATGCCGACTCACTGCTTGGAGTCCTCACTGCTAATGTCATCTAGCACAAGAGCCAAGACTATGTGGCTGAAGTCAAATGGACTCTATGGTCATAATGGAGGAATACTACCTATGTGTGCTTGCAGGAGTCACCTGTGAGAGAGACAGCACATGGCGGCCCACGGGGGCCACTTTGTGCTTTGTGGAGGAAGGAAGCTCTGTCAAGAGATGCAAGTGTGGGAAGACTCACAATGGCCACTCATGTCCTTATGGGAGTCCAGGATCCCACGAGCAGAATCAGGGGAAGTTATGCTGAAGACGATGCTGAGTCAAGAATTAGGTGTGGCAGCAGTGGTCCCGATGGGCAAGCTGGGTATGTAGGGTATGTAACTCACTGGACATGGAGTTAAAACCACATGAAGAGGTGTGGGTAGAGGCCACTTCCTGTGGTGTGGCACCCACATATCTAGTGATTGCTCAAAAGGCCTGGCTTCTTCCAGACATCACTTGGCTACTCTCACTTCTCAGTTGCTCACCCTGACACCACTCAGGCCCAGGACCAGACCCTTTGTCTCTTCAAAGGCCAAAGTCAAGTGTGGTTCAGACGAGTCTGGATATCATACGAGAAACTAGCTGTCCATCTCTGGCCCCATTAGCTTCCTGTTGAGTGACAGGCCACTTTTAGATGGATGAGTGACTTTGACTTTTGCTGAAGGCGTGGTTCAAGTTCTATCGCAGACCTCTGGAGTGGCTTGAACCCTTTGCTCCTCATTTTAGGTAAAATCTGCAGTATTTGCTCTTGCCCTTCATTTCCTGTGGGTGGGAATTGAGGTGGTCTGACTGGAAGAATGCCCTGGGAAGGCAGAGTCTCCACACCATTTGTGAAGAATCGGCCCCACTGCTTCATAGTCTTTTATGGTTAACTCCATACTGAAAATACAATGTTCTGAGTGGCCTACCATTAGTGAGCACAACCCCAAGAGCTTAACGAGGTAATCAATCCATGTGACAGACCAGAAACAAAAGTGGACAACTGATGTGCTCAGCTGGCTTGACACTAGTAGAAGGTGTGTGCTAATAATGAAAGAAAAAGAAAACATGATGAACATCAAGGAAAGAACGTGTTCATGGGTGAAAGACTCCCATAAAGTACCTGCTGTAAATATACGCTGAAAATAAGGAGGTACAGGGAAATTACAACCACAGCTTAGACAGCAGATTGGGATTTTTATCTATTATACAGGATAGAAATATACAGGATCTGTATCTATGTGAAGAAAATTATACTGAGAAACAGCAAAGAATCAGGTGGATATATAAAACTTGCTCTTAGCAAGACTGAACGTTTAAAACATGGCATTCTTCTAATTTTAATTTTTGAGCTTTAACAGAATTCCCCATCAGAATTTCAAGAAAGATTGTGCTTCCATCTTACCAATGACCTCCAGTGGAATCTCACTGTTGTAGAATATTATTTTAAGGCGTGTTGCTTTTGTTTCTGCTTCATTTGTTTAACTAACTCAGTGAAGCTGTGGTTCTTTGCCTGTCTAAAACACCTGATGGCCTAATAAAGAGCTGAACGGCCAATAGCGAGGCAGGAGAAAAGTTAGACAGGGTTGGCAGGCAGAGAGGATAAATAGAAGGAGGACTCTGGAAGGCGAGAGGAGCAAGAGAACAGTCAGAGGCCAGCCATCCAGGCACCCAGACAGCCACAGAGTCAGCCTGAAAGTAAGATACACAGAAGGAAGAAAGGAAAAAGCTGAGAGACAAAAGGTAGATGGGATAACTTAAGAAAAGCTGGCAGGAAACAAGCCAAGCTAAGGCTGGGCATTCATACGTAATAATAAGCCTCGGTGTAATTTGTTTGGGAGCTGGGCGGTGGCCTTTCCCAAAAGCCAAAAGAATAAAGAGTAAAATACAAACATCAGCATCTCACCTTTTCTCAGATAATGAGATTTTAGATGAAGTCAAGGGTAATAATGGTGAAACAGATGCACTGGATTTTTAAGGAACGCTTTGGAAGAATAAACCACTGTGGATAATTCCCTGTTTCTTAGAGTTTTATTCTAAGAACAGAACAAAATCATAGTAGAATTGCTACAGGAACCCCAGCACAGCCAGTTCTAGCAAATAGAACCACCAGAAAGTAAGGCAAGTTTCAGGAAGGAGATATTCAAAGATGGAAAATCTTAAGCTGTTTTAAAGTTCTGTCCAAGTCATTGACTGGTCACCACCCTATCCTTTGTGGGACAAACTGGCCACAGGGCTTGCAGCGGTTTGAATGGGAATGGCCCCACAGACTCCTGTTTTCAAATACTTGGTCCCTAGTTGGTAGAACAGTTTGGGAAGGATTAGGAGGTGTGGCCTTGTTGGAGGAGGTGTGTCACTGGGGCCCAGTTTTGAGGTTTTAAAAGACTCATACCATTCCCAGTGTGACTCTCTCTCTGCATCCTATTTGCAGAGCAAGAAGTGAGCTCTCAGCTGTTCCTGCCATCATGGCTCTGCTCTGCCATCATGGACTAAAATCCTCTGAAACGGTAACTCCTAAATTAAACATTTGGTTTTATAAGTTGCTTTGGTCATGGTGTTTTATAACAATAATAGAAATGTAACTAAGACAGAGATGATAGTGATGAAAGAGATGAAGCAAAATATGAGGTTAAAGGCTAAAGTCGGGTAGGGAAGAGGAGGAGGATTAATCACAACTAAGGATGTATGAAAGGTCTTACTGAAACTCACTACTTTGTAAGCTAATTAAAAACTATATTTTTTAAAAGGAATATGAGTAAAATGGAGGTACCCTGAATGGGTGAATAATGTTGCTTTCAGAAGACATGGATTATTAAATAAAAATTTCAATATCAGTCATGAGATACCTTTGATTATTCACAAGGAAGGTTCTGGAGCCTCCCAAAATAATATGGGCATTGTTATTGCTCTTGGTTGCCCACCACAACTGGATGGTAAGATGCTATTGCTGAAGACACCATACACTTTGGTTGCAGAACAGAAATCCATCTAGAACTGATAAGGAAACTTTCTCACTCCTAGCTAGCTTGCATGATGCTGGATGCTAGCTAGCTAGATTGCACGTTGCTGGAAGGTTCTTGCAGGCTGGTGGGGTTAGGGAGAAATGTCATCAGTGGCCTTATACAGTGCTAGATCCTGCACAATATAATATCAACCTACTGGTGCACTACTGGCATGAAGGTTAAGGGCTTAACCAACCACTTGATGATTAGATGTTGGGCTTGTACCACTGGAGAAATTCATACCTGGTATGCTATAAACCTGGCATGAACCCCATAAATGCAGAGGTCATCAGCTCTGGGGAAACCTACCATTGTTGTTCTACTAAATAATCATGTTTTAATATGCCTTCTAAATAGTTATGATCACATCATGACTGTGACTCATCAAAGAAGCGTCCTTTTGCAGTGGACAGTGGCTAACACACATACTCATCATTGGTTAGAATACTAAGAACATGTGACTTCGATACTAACGTCCCTCATGCCTGCAAGCCTCAGGGGACCTTCTGGAAAAGAAGGTAGAGAGAATGTGAGAGCCCAGCTGAAGGAGGGCTGTTAAACGCTGCCTTCTGGACATGCCGAGGCCACTGCAGCTGTAATCTCACAGCAACCGTACTTGCCTCCACAAGGCAGCCAGACAATGATGGTCAGTGATGGACAGGACCCCGCCGTTTCAGGGACTGCTTAGGTCTACACGCCTTTTGCCACGAACTTAAGTCTGCACCTCGTATCAGTATCACCAGAAGAAGACGGCTATGTGAGGGTAGGAACCACTGGATCCCTATCTCCTTCGTCACAGAAATTGCCTTTTTTCTGCCCTTACTGTTAATTTGTCTCTTTAATTGGCTTAAGGAGGATAGGCAGAGCCTGGTGTATAGTAGCTGCTGAGACCCGGTCTCTGACCCTAGTAACTCCTGCACTGAGCTTTGGAAGGTTATGTCCAGTCCTGGTTCTCAGCTTCCTGGTCATATGACCAAATGTCTACTTCACAGATCTGCCACTACCCTGCCTCCGAGAGCCGCTTCCCCTGAAACTACAAGAGTAAAGAAACCTTGCACCCCTTAAATTGTGTCTCTCAAGTATTTGTTACAGAGTTGTAAGAGTAGCGAATACACAAACATTTAGGAAGGGAAAGCCTGCTCTTGATTGGTTGACTGTACAAGCCCAGGCCACAGACCACAGCTTACCGAGTGACTCATTTATATAAAACCCTCTGTAGGGATGGAGGAGGTGACTTAGTAAAACTTGCCCTGCAAATGTAAGGACCTGAGTTCAAGCACCAGAATCTGTGTTTAAAAGAAAAAGAAGCCAGATGCATACCTGTAACTCCAGCACAGGAATTCCTGGGCTTCACTGGCCGGCCAGTCTAGGCTACCTGCAGACTTCCAGGCTAGTAAGCCTAGGCTCAAACAAAACTGCTTCCTGAAGAATGACACCCTACGCTGTACTCTGGCCTCTCCAAGTGCATGCCATACAGGGGCATGTGCTTCACAGTAGGCTCTGTGCTTTCTGAGCTCCTGTAAGCACAATGGCAGCATTTCATGGCTTAGCCGGACACTGGCCCGGTGACCAAATGAATGCTGGGGCACATTGTGCCTCTAACGGTTCCCAGCGATCCTCCCATCATCACTGCTGTCAATGCAGCTACTTAGCATGTACTGGGATTCTCTAAACATAGCCCACAGGAATATTAAGCTTCTGGAGACGTTAATGACTGCCATTTTTTAAGTCACCGGCAGAGGTATGTCTTTTTCATGCACATGTGCCTATGTGGGCTTTAAACACACATACATGTGACTCAAGTACAAATCAGCAGCCCCTGTGCAGCCCGGAGTCACACACACATATGCGCAAGACCCTGCTTCCCAACCAGCTCTTGTGCGCTCATGTTTTCCGCTTCTCTAAAGGACTTAATTCACTTAAGAATACAATTGCATTTTCAGCATAATTAGGCACCTAATTACGTAATTATGTGGATTAATGTCCTTGATCAGATTGCAGCTGTAAATAATGATGATTTAGTTAGCCATGATAACTAACTCTAGGGGGCCCATTTTCTGCACACAGCTGGGGAGGTGTTCTCTCCTTTCCCGGCAGCAGCCGATCCTGTGTCTGTGTCTATAACAAGCAGAGGAGGTGGAGAGGAGTTTTGCAATCTTCATTTGGACAGTATTGTGTGTATGAGTGTGTGTGTGTGTGTGTGTGCACGCATGTGCATGCATGCATGCATGTAGGTAGGCATGCATTTGGGTGGCTTGTAGGTCAGAGGTCATTTTCAGGTTTTATTCCCAGTGCACTGTACATCTTGACTTTTGAGACAGGGTCTCTCACCAAGACCTTGGGCTCTGCAATTAGCTAGGTTACTAACTGGTAAGTGGGCCTCAAGGGTCCTCCTGACTCCACCTCTCATGCTGGAATTCTAAGTGTACACCAAGCCTGCCAGTTTTTCTACAAGGGTTCTGAGAAGCAGACTCAGGCCTCTAAGCTCCTGTAGTAAGCACTTTGCTAGCAGTGACCTCCCTAGCCCTTGGACTGCATCAGGACAAGAGGCTGAGCTTCCACAGTCCAAAGCAGACAACAGAGTTCCCACAGGCTGGGTAAGCCAAAGGAGGGCTGAGTGCCCCAAGGCAGCAGGACAGAGTGTGGCCCAACAGAGAAAAGTGCACTGGGAAAGCACCCTGGAGGGAAGGAAAGGCAGGGGAGCAGGAAGTGGGTGTCCTTCCTGTCCTTTCTAAACTGTTTCTCTTCTTCCTGTGACCCGGAAGCTCTGAGAGAGCTTCAGGGCTACAAGACCCTGGCTGAGTGCACAGAGGAGAAACTCCCACTCCGGCCTGTAGCCTGGCTCTCGGGAAAACCAGACCGATAAGGGAGTGATGCTCATTGTTCTCGACACTGCACACTGCTCAGACCTCCACACACTGGAAGCCAATGCTTCCGAAGATTTCTCAGCTTTCCTGGAAGACTTTAGGAAAAACATCCAGAATCTTAGGGTATTTTAGAACTGAATTTTCAAGATGGACATTCATTTTGAAAAACCAGTGCTTTCTGTCATAGTGGCATCTCTGGGCAACAACACAGTTTGTCTTACAGGCTACACTTGCATTTGAAACAGGTATGGCGGGAGGCAGAATGCATTAAATACTGGGAGTACATTGACTGGGTGCGGGTGAAGACAGCAGTGTGCAAATAAAATTGCCCTTTCCAAAGTCGCCTCACAGTTCTTCAGTGGGGGGACACAGGGAGCCTAAAATTTGGGGACAGGGGCCTTGACTCCCTGTCCACCCCAGCTACATGGGCTCTGGTTTGCAGAGATGAACATGAGTATATCCTGAATGGCTTCCTTGGGATGGCACTTACTCCACTAGATCTCTTCTTATTATCCTCATGTGTGTCCATGTGTTCCTAAGTATACACACATGTGTGTACGCACATGGCTTCAGAAACCAGAAGCCTGGACTTTTGCTGTGGAGAACGTGATGACAGGATGTTCAGGGCCAGAGCTTCCTTATCATCTGGGCCAGTCGGCTTTCCTGAGTGTTTCCCATGGCACTATTTACCCTTCTCTGCGCCTCCAAATCCTGTCTGCTAAGTATCAAGTCAGGAAAAACACCCATGTGAGTCACCAGTTCACTTCCTCTTTGTATCTGGGATGGAATCAGGAAGCGACCAGCCCATGGCCCCACCCGGACCTGTCTTTTGTCTGCTTTGGGGGAGACAGGTCATTTCTCTCCACCATTCCTGTCCGGCTAACCTTTTACTGCCTCCTCCCATTCTTTCCCTAGCTGATGGAATGCACCATGAACTCCTGTCTCTGTCTGTCACTCTGGCAAGCTTCTGCTCCATCTTCCCCATTCCCTATCTAGGTCTTGTGATTTATATTTGCCCACATTAGTTTTTTTTT
>LOJH01007845.1:0-11788 GCA_001685095.1 Ellobius talpinus
ATAAGAAAGCTGCAAAGCAAGAAACACAACGGGATACACAAGCAATTCCTAGCCTATGATCTAGGCTAAGCAATAGCATGATAAGCAAACAAAAATATCTTTGCCCACTTGTGATTCAGTGGGGAAAAACAATGGGATAGCATTTATAACTCCTAATAGCAAATCTTTAAAAGATTAGCAATCACAAATGTAGGTGACAACAGGGAAATGGCCACTAGTCAGTGGCGTTTACTAGCGATGAGAGTATAATTTGACTTTATCAACTGTTTTAATTGTTCATATCATTCAACCAAGTGGTTCCATAGTTTCTCCATAGAAAAATTTGCACAGTGTTGTTGATAGTGGGAGAAAAATTGAAACAGCTCAAACAGGCAGCCACCAGATGGGATGTGATGGAGTAGGGTGTGGGAGTCTGTGCACCACCATAGCGAGCTCCGGACACCCCTTTTTCATGATGATAAAGCCAGCATAGCAGATGCCGCAGTGCCCACCGCAGAGCCCAGATCGCTCCCCAAGAATTCAGGGTGTTTTCCTCCAGCCAAACTCTTCACCTGCCCATCTGCAGGTCACCCTCACCTTGTCCAAGGACACGCCCCTTCACTGAGCAACCTCTATCCAATAGATCCTCACGGAGGAACGTAGGTCAGAGCCTCTAGGTCCAACATGGACCTCAAAAAAAGTTCTGGTTTAGGATGATTAGTTTTCATTCAGACGGTGACAACCCAGCTTGTCCCTCATTCGAGTTCCTTCCCCACAATTGGTGTTGGTCCCAAGAACAGTTATTCTCCAACGCACAGATTTCCATTTCAAAGTCTCCTTCCTAGAAACCTATAATCTGTCAATTAAATTATGGAATCCTAGTCACAGTTGATAGTATTTATGTGTAGAAGTCCTGAGTCTGTATGTGCATATGTGTATAGCATGCATCCTCTTGTGTATGTGTGTGCATACATGTATGCATTTGGAGGCCAACAGTTGATTGTTAGTGTCTTCCTCGGGAGCTTTCCACCTTATATTTTTAAGATTTATTTGTAATTATATGTTTGCATGTTGTGTATCTACATGACAGCAGGTGCCTAAAGAAAACAAAGGAGTCAGATTCTTATGGAGCCAGTTTTACAGATGGCTGTGAGCTGTCTGACATGGGTGCTTGGAATCGAACTTGGGTTCTCTGCAAGAACAGTGTGTGATCTTAACCACTGAGCCATCCCACGGGCCCTGACATTAACTTCTGATTGTAATCTTCTTCCTTACTGACAGGAAGGGGCCATGTGGGAGAGACATTTGCTTCACCAAGCGTTTTGTGATGGGTCTCCCTTGCATCTGTGTACCAGGATTAGTGAGGCGGCTTTCGTTCACATCTCTTTCCTTGCCACAGGAGGGAAGTGTGGCTCAGAAAAGGTTAATCTGCATCTTTATTATCACACTCAGAAGGCGAGAGCCTGGCCCTTCTTTCCACCACATTGTGTTGCCATCAGTTCACTGGGGAGGTGAAAGAAAGAATGGGGTGTTTACTCTCTTTGAGGTTTGTTGGAGCATGGCCGTAGCTACTCCAGGTTTTTGAGGGAACCAAAAAGCAGGACATTTAATTTAAAAAAAAAAGCTGAGGACCAACAGGAGTTCCTTTTGCATGCTCATGCAATCATAAACAGTTTTTGAGTCATCCAAGCCTTTGCTTTAAATGGAGAAGGACTTGGGAGAAGCCAAGAGCTAAATAGAGATATCAGGTTCCGAAAGATGTGGGTCCTAAGGAGTGGAAGCTCTCATGGACTTGTTTTTTCTAATGCTGTGTCAAGCTCCATTCCAGAGCTAGATTAAGCCAGCCAGCCAGTGAATTCTAGAAGCAGGTTTCTGGGAGATAAAATTGCCCCTTTCAGTGTGTTTAAAAGCAATTTATGGGAATATCTCCCTCCTCGTGTGTTATGGGAGGGCAGCAGAAAAACGGGTTCCTTGTGTAATCAGACATACAAGCCGAGCATTAAGAAAACCTTGCCCAGGGAGCCAACGTTTAACCAGAGTTTCCACACTGAAGGCTTTGTGTCACTTTGGGGAAATCACGCGCCCCTCGAGTTCCGCTCCATCTGTCATTATGATTCACCTTTACTGAATGTCCCCTCTCTTTTCTCCACTGGCCATTGAAGAAAAACCCAAAAGATGTAGTTTTTGGCAGGTGTCCCTTTTGGTGGGGTTCAATGTTTCTTACTCCACCCTCTTAATCCCCTGAAAGGGGGGTTAGTTTCAGAGAGTGGAGGGAACGCTGTAAGGAGAGAGGCCCCTGCCCCTCTGTGAACACACAAAGGTGGATCTATGAAACCTAGAGAATGCTTTTGTCCATCCAGCGATGACCTTTGTTTGGAGGGACTCTTGAGAGTCCACGAAACATGTAAATTATCTTGATAGGGCCTTCCACCTAATAGAAATGATGGGAATGGACACGTGGGGCCAGCAAGATGGTACAGTGGGAGAAACCACTTACCACAAAGCTTTTGACCTGAGTTCGATCCCTGGAACCTACATTAAGATGGCAGGAAATTCTGTAAGTTATCCTCTGACCTCCACATGCATGCTGTGGCATGCGTGGACATGTGCACACGCACGCACACACGCGCACACACACACCACTAGTATTCACAAACATCATACAAATAACTAAAATCTTCACATGGCAGCAGGGAGGTCTAGAAGACTAGATTCCATGGAGTGGGGCCAGCTGGGTAGTGGGTGTTTCCTCTTACCTGTGGATCCTAGATTTTGTATAGATAAAACCACATATGTGTGTATGACATGGAGGTATAAGTCGAACCGTCTAACAAAGACTCATTTGAGGGGGCGGGGCAGGGAAAGGGAACATAGAGGGGGAATATAGTCTACATACTCACACATACTACACATACGTACACATAGATATGAAAACTTTTTGAAGAGAAAGCTAGAAAGTGACCCATGAGAGGAGGAAAAGGAGACTTAGGGGAGGGAGAGTGGGAAGGAAGGAAATAGAACACACTCTCTGCAAATGAAATGGGGATGCAGGGGTGGGGGAATAAGAAGATTATAGGTGGGGATGTGGAGGGAGAGGGGGAGGGTTGGGAGGAGGAGCTTGTAAAACCTAGTAGGCAAGAAAATTCAGTAAGGAAATCTGCACTGTATGTTGATAGAAATCGAGCAAGCAAGCGAGCCCGTGAGTGATAGTGAAGTGTGTGGAACCACTTCCTGCCCAATCTGACAGACCCTGCTCAGTGAGTGAAGCCAGTTAGACAAGCAATGGGAAGCTGTGGAGGGTTTCCACCCAGTGTGGGGGGGCAGGAGCTATGACTTGGCTGATAGAGAGGAGAGCCCAGGAGTGCAGGCAGGGTGCCTGCCGGACTAGAAACCATCTCTCCCTGGACCCTGAAGCACATCCTAATTCTGCCTCTGCCGGTTCATTACTGCACCCTTCTGGGCAGGTCTCTTGATCTCTCTGGTATTCAGCTTTTCACCCCTCATAAACAAGGGCAGTATTTTCTCATGTGCTTTCTAGAAGGAGTACGTATTCATAAAGCCTCTGTAAACTTGGACCATATGCTTATTTGAGCCACGGTGGGATTCATATGGAGAGGTGATGAACCCCCCTGTAAGGCTGGAACCCTACCCTGCTGCTCTGGGGTGAGTGAAGTTTTATTACTGCCCAGGGCTAAAAGATGCTTTTGTTTCCTTGCTGCTGTGGACGTCTCTAAGAGGGAGGGCTGGTGGCTTAGGAATCATGTGGTGTGGTCATGGATATGTAACCATTTACTGGGATAATAACTTGGAATGCTTGAGCCTTACTTCTAGATACATGTCTCTGTTCCCCATCTGTGAGTGATGCATTCAGGAATTGCATCATGGCTGCGAAGAAGGCCTAGAGAGGCCCATTAAACCACCCAGAGTTATTCTCCTGATGACAAGAGGCCACAGGCTTTTAGCACCCAGTCAGTACTCGTGGGCCTCTTCTCTTGCAATCCTGACGGATGCTATATTTTAACCCTAAGTGCTTCAGCGTTGTTAGGGGAATACTCATTTTGACTTTGAACAATGAAACTCTGCCTTTTATCAAGCATGTAGGCCATGAAGGATCCTTTGGCTAGGAAAGCCCCAGTTTCAAATGACATTTTCTGTTGTAGCACTGAGCAGTGCTGTCACCCGGGAGTGTTTTGGGGTTCCCAGAGACCAGCTGTAAAATGTCCATGAGTGGGGAAGTGAAGGAGTAGAACTATGAGCCGTGAAATCTCACAGTGTTCACGGTGGCTCCATGGGACTTCTGAGGAGATGGCTCAGTATGTAAAAACACTTGCCCCATAACACACCCGAGTTCAGCGCCTAGAACCTACAAAAAGAAGCTAGATGATGTGGCATGCATCAACGATCCCAGCACTCTTAGGGTGAGATAGGAGGTGGGGACAAGAGAATTGGCCCAAAGCTTGGGGACCAGCTAGCAGCATACAGCAAGAGGGACATTGCTTTGACAAGGTAGAAGGAGAAAACCAACTCTTGAGAGTTGTCCTCTGACCTCCACATATGCCATGTCCTGCTCAGGCCTGTACACATCACACACACAGGGTGTGGGGAGGAAAGAGAGAGAATATTCCTGCCTATTATATTAAGACCTCAGAATTCAACATAATGGGAATTAAATAACACATAATAACAGCCAAAAAGGAAGAGACGTGTAACAAGATGTAGCTGCTGTAACTCCAAGTCGTATCTTAGAATTTTAACTTCAGTAGCCACGCATGGTTTGTGGCCACTGTGCTTGACATCAGAGCCCTGAGAGAAAGTTTCTTTTCTCTGGAAGACTATCTCCTTTGAGCCCTAAAGATACCTGAATCGGTTTCCATTCCCGTGATTTCCAACAAGCTCACGACAAAACCCTGTGTCTCTAAGTTTGGGGGATGTGCAGTGTGTACTGTTTGCTGGCTGGATATGGGGAGCGGCCTCAGCTCTGTGAGACTACAGTGGTCTTGGCAGGCTGTTCATTGTTGCTTTTTCCCATTTGATCTCATTCTGGTGCCTTGCTGTAGCTGTGGATGACAACAGGTCCCCAGGGAGGAATGTGTCATTTCCTACTCTTGGTGGCTAATATTGTCCCTCCTGCATACACGCTTGAATGTCTGTGTATTTTTTTTTCATTTTGTTTTTATGTTTTGGGTGAAGCTCTTGGTTTTTTTCACTTTTTGTTTGTTTTAGCTCAGATCCTCTTAGCCTGTAAAAGATCTCTGGGGAAATGTAACTATGTGTTTGGCAGTAATAATAGCTGTGCTGGGGGCTGGAGAGTTGGTTCAATAGTTAAGAGCACTGGCTACTCTTGTAGAGAACCCAGGTTTGATTCTGAGCACCCACTTGGTGGCCCACAACCATCTTTGACTCCAGTTCCAAGGTATCCAATGCCCTCTTCTGACCCCTGAGGTACTACATATGAGTGGTGTGGAGACACATGCAGGCAACATACCCAAACACATAAAAAAGTAAACAAAAAAAAACAGTCTCTGAATTTGTGATTCTGCTTGTCCTCGTTATAGGGATTGCTGTGCTTGTCCATTTCTTAGGAACAAGAGTATTTTCAGCAGATCTTTGGTGGTGATGGATAAGTGGATGGATAAGTGGATGGATGGATGGATGGATGGATGGATGGATGGATGGACAGAATGGGTAGATGGTTGGATGAATAGATGGGTGGGTGAGCTGTCATATTTCCCTAGAACCAAGAGACAGTATAGATTATGGTCAGACCCTAGTAGCCTAATGTTGAAAATTATCCTAGTACAGACTAGAGAAACAGTGTGGGAGCAAAGCCCTGGGCCCACAGTGTTCTTTTCAATCAACAAGGAAAGCTGGATTGACAGCATGTTTCTAACTTTGGGGTAACCGTGAGTTTTAATTATAACTGTGATCTGAGTTTAGAATCCTGTGTCTGGGAAAGTTCTGGCTCCCAAAGGCATTAGCATTCAGCATAACAGGAATTACTTCACATTCAACGCGGCCAGAGAACTTGGAAAGGCCACAGATTGGCAGTTGAGTGCTGTCCATCTTAGTGTGAGGTGTGGGATACGGTAGATGCAATGTCACTGCCCAGAAGAAGCCCAGCCTGGAGGAGGAGTGTGAATCAGCAGCCAGGAGTCATGGTGGGTGTGGGCCAGTGGAAGGGCTGATGCTTCTCTGTAAAGTTCCTGGTTACTGAGAACCGTTTTTTAATATGGGCATGGTCCAGCTTCACCATCAGTGGCTGTGTCTCAAGGCTTTGCAGAAAAGATTTATTTGGGGGGCTGGAAAAGGTGGCTCAGCATTTAAGAGCACTTGTTGCTCTTGCAGAGGACTAGGATTTGGTTCCCAGCACTTGCATGGCAGCTCACAACCATCTGTAACTCCAATTCTAGGGGATCCAGTGCCCTCATCTGGCTTCTGCAGTCACCTGTGTATGTGTAGTGCACAGATGTATACTCGGGCACACATACATACATGTAGACTCTTAAAGACTTAATTGTGTGTTTGTGTGTACCCACACATTTGCACTCACACAATGCTTGCGTCAGTCAAAGATACTGGATCCCCAAAACTGGACTTATAAGCATTAGGAGTCACCCCAACATGGTGACTGGGAACTGAACCAAGGTCCTGCATGATTGCAGCAAGTACTCTTGACAACTGAACTGTCTTTCCAACCCCTCTCAAGATCTTTTATTCCTGCCTGGATGCAAGGTATAAAAAAGCCAGCAGAGACTTTCAGTGACTATTGGAAACACAGCCAGTTCTTTCCCTACAAGATACAGCCTTGAGCCGATGGTTTACAAATCAGCAGCCTGGGTGGGAGTGTGGGTATCAGTTATGTTTTCAGAGTATGCCTTGAAAGAGAACAGCTAGATTTCCCTTGGTCAGAGAGGGTAAATTCATCATAAAAAGCCTTGGTCATTTGTGTTTCCCTTTCCGATATGAGAAGTGTTATTAATTTGCCCACTTAAAAGGTTAAGATGAAATAGATAATAAATCATTATTTCAAGACCCTAAAGTTAGCTGTTTCGCTAATGGAAAAGACATGTTTGGATACCAACGCAGAGGAGAAGAGAGAATGGATGGAAAGGAGGAGGGGCGATGGAGGGGAGGAATGAAGAGATGGGGGAGAGGAAGTGGGAGGAGGAGAGAGAGGAGGGGGCGGAGAGGAGGAATGGGGGGGAGGAGGGAAAAACTAAAATGTCTAGGAAATGACCCAGTCCAGGAAGACTACAGGACAGATGCCCTTGGATGTAGTCACAGGTAAAGTGTCAGTCTGCAGACTCTGGGCAGTTCATTGAAGTTGTATGATGTGTCTTATACAGTTAGCTGCCCTCATTCCCCAAATGGTCCATCAGGATTTGTGAACCCTCTTTGATGACTGTGTCCTTGGTGTGGAAAGTACCACATTAGAATAAATGGAGCCATTTCTCTAGTCCAATAAAAGGCTTTTATAGTGTTTTTCTGTGACATCAAATTGAAGACTTCGGTGCTGTTCCAGGCAGCAAACAGGACCAACTTTCAAATGGTATATTTGAGAAAACTAGAGAGGATTTTTTGTTTCTTTGAGGTTTTCTTGGAAACTTCAGATTAGGGTGGCCCTTGAAGCAGACAGTGTAGTTCAGTCCCTAGGGTGGGAGTGGTATGGTAGATGCTGAACCCCACATCCTGACCAGAGGCGTTGTTCCACTGAGGTATACACTGACACCCCCCCAGATGTGGGACTCGCCACAGAGCAAGCGATGATTTTTATCCACACAGAAACAAGCGTGGGCTAGAATGACATAACGGGTTCTTCCTGTGCCCATCCTACAACATGCGGGTTTGTCTTGCTTCTGTCCTTCTAGTAATGCCACACATCTGCCCTCCTTATTCCTACTCCCATCCCCACCTCTCCCCACATTTCCTAATTCTGAGAACCCCCTTGTCCTTTAGCAGAGAAGGGTTTCTTCTTCCTGTGAATTCTTACAACACTTTGTGCTTTTTAGGTTTGGATTGGAATTATTTGCAAGTAAATCTTGTCTTCTCTGAAGAGAAGTGTCTCTAGTGTCTCTAGGAGGCTAGCTGACGTCTTCCTACCTGTGTGAACTCTGCCATCCTCAGAGCACATTCTAGATGAACATTTGTTAAGAGACTAAGTGAGAGTAGTTTAACCACTGTGAACATATTGTGTCAAACACAGTGTGAAATACTTGTCAAGGAAAATAACATGTCCCCCAACCCATGACACTGTTAAATAAATATGCCACAAAATATGAGACTTTCAGCTAGGTACTACTGCATAACAAGCCATCCCCAAGCTGATGGCATAGAACAACCCCATTTTACCATGCTCACAGTCTATGAATGTGCAGGTTAGACAGCTGTTGGAGACAATGCAATCATCCTTTTAAGTAAAGATGGTTTGGAATCAGGCTGGAGATACAGCTCAGGGGTGAAGCGGTTGTTGTTCTTCCAGAGAACCTGAGTTTGGTTCCCAGCATGTACATCAAGTGTCTCACAACTGCCTGTGACTCCGACTACATGAGACCTGACACCGTAGACCACGGAAGTCTCTTCTTAGTCAGCACTAGTTTCTCAGCTGCAGCTGACCAACCTAAGGTGTCTCAGTAATGGACAGTTTTAGTTCAGTGGTTTTGACCATCATAACTGATTCTTCACACAAACAGCCCAGTAGACTCTTTGCTCCCCTCTGAAACTTTATAAGCCAGGCCTCCATTGTCTGCATTTCTCTTAAAACACTTCTCTTCCAAGCACTCGTTGAAGAGCTCACCAAGCTATGGACACTCAAGGTTCTTATAACCAAAAATTCCAAAGTCCATCCACAATCCTCTCCTAGACAACACGATCAGGCCAGTTACAGCAACAACCCACTCCTTGTACTAACTTCTGTCCTAGTTTGGGTTACCGTTGTTGTGATGAAACACCATGACCAGAAGGCAACTCGGGGAGGAAAGGGTTTATTTGACTTGCTCTTTTAGATCACTATTCATTGTTAAAGGAAGTCAGAACTCAAATGGTAGAAACCTGGAGGCAGGAGCCACTGCAGAGGCCATCAAGGGGTACAGCTGACTGACTTCTTCCTCATGATTTGCTCAGCACGCTTTTTTATAGCATCCAGGGCCACTAATCCCAAGGGTGGTACTATCACAAGGGGCTGGGCCCTCCCCTATGAATCACTAATTAAGGAAATTTCACACAGGCCTGCCCATAGCCTAATTTTATGGAGCCATTTTCTTAATTGAGGTTGCTTCCTCTCTGATGACTGTAGTTTATATAAAGCTGACATAAACTAGCCAGGATATCTGGTCAACCCCCAAGCTGGAGGTAACTGAGGAATAAGTGGTACTTGGCACTTAGTTGACATGGCCTAGTTTGACCTTAAAAATCATTGTAAGTGGCCAAAGTTAAGAAGGAGGGGGATTTAGATAGAAAAGCAATGCAGAGATTGTGGATTTCTCAACTCTAGAAGGAAGTGTGGTGCACAAAGAGATAAAACTTCAGGTAGTGATCAGTAAAACATTCATCAATATATTACATATTGACTACATATGTAAGACCTGTTAAATCTACCTTTTTTAGGAAGAGTGCTCTCAGAATTTGCCAGTGACCCCCAACTAGTTTACTGTCCACTGCGCCCATCTGACCAAATGTCTACTGAGCTTACTGTCCGTCCACTGCAGCCCATCTGACCAAATGTTTATTGAGCTGACAACATGTTCCATGCACCATGATCAAAACTGGACACGCTGAGGTCAATGTGAGCTGGCCTTATGGCTAGAGGGGAATTCTACTGAGCTGCCACCCCAGAAGAAGGGACATCAAGGTTAGTCAGGAATGATCATGAAGGAGAGATTCCACTCTGAGAAGGATAGATAGGAGTCAAGAAAGATGAGGACAAAGACAAGAAGGTCCATTGGGTGTGTGTGTGCAAAAGGTCCATTTGCAGTGTGGCAGCCATTGGTGACTCCATAGAGCCAGAGGAAGCGGAATGGCGGAACAGAACAGGCCTCAGTGTGCCTCGTTTGATGAGATACTTGGAATTTTGATGACCTTGTTTTATGGCAGGATTGTGGGAAGCGTGTGTCTTCACTCTAAACAGAAAGTCACACAGAATGGTGGTCCATACTCAAGCTGAGTAGACAGGCCCCACTGTGGCTTGAGTAACTTAGAAACCCTGTATTAGTATTTGCCTTTCCCCTGCATTCAGTCATAGTTCAGAAGTTCTGCACATCACCAAGGTCTAGGGGAAGCATTTCAGCTTTCTGGTTATCCTCTCTGGGATCATGAAGCAGCAGGCTTGACCCAGGGGTCAGGATTTCTTCTGTAAAAGATGCCAGCATTCTCCACCCTGCCCCACCCCTCCTGTGGGCTCACACAGTGAAGCAGATGCTTGATCTTAATTCCCAGCATCCAAGTGGCCTCACTGCATCCAGCCCTGAAACATCTGTTCAGGACCAAATTCTTAAAACCCCAGGGGTCCAGGGTGATTTTTCTGCCCAGGCTCCAAACCTGTCATAAACCATAATGGATGGTATATTTTTAACTGTTGAGACCAGTTTGTTCCTATGTTCCCCAAAGACTAAAGCAATACAATGCTTGTTCTGAAACTCTAAAGCATATTAGGCATGTCAGAAGCCACAGGCTGATCTCTCATCATCCTACCTTATTAAGGCAGAATTCTTCACTGATTCTATGCACAAACCCCTTTGGGGAGCTGGGAGATGCATATAAATCTCTTCCCAGAAGAATGTTTTAAGTGCACTTAAGATACATGGAGCCACAAAGAAATTCAGTTATATTGAGAAGCCGATTAAAATGCAAATAAAATGATTAGACCACATCTGTAATATGATCATCTAGATTCTTTTTATTAATGTATTGCTGGTGTGTATGTATGTGTGCATGCCTGTTCATGTGGTGGGTGGTGCATGCTGGAGGGCATCAGGCGGCAGTCCTCAGTTGCTGCACATTTTTGGTTTTTTGAGATAAGGTCTCTCATTGGTTTGGAACTCTCCAAGTAGACTAGGGTGGCCTGCCATCAAGCCCTAGGAATCCAGCTGTATTAGTTCCTGGGGGCCAGGATTAAAAGCATGTGACCAAACCTAGCTTGCTTGCTTGTTTGCTTCTTCCTTCCTTTTTTTCCTTTCTCCTCTCTCCTTCCTTCCCTCTCTCCCTTTCTCCATTTCTTCCCTCTCTTCCTTTCTTCCTTTCTCTCTTTCTCTCTTTCTCCCTTTCTCCCTTCCTCCCTTCCTCCCTTCCTCCCTTCCTCCCTCCCTCCCTTCCTTCCTTCCTTCCTTTCTTGTGGGTTTTGGGGATTGAACTCAAGTCCTCATTGCTTGCAAAACTTGACTGAGCTGTCTCCCCAGCCAAGATCTGTAACCTCGAATTGTTAAATGTAAACAATGCTTCAAGGTTTCTGCAATTTTAACATAATGTGTTAAACTTTTGGATACCCACTGATGGAGGTCTCAGGTCTTTATAATAGTTCTCAAACTATGTACATTTTTGATTAGAGAAAAATTAAATTTTTGTGAAAAGTTGATTAAAAAAATAAACATTTTCCCCTCTATACAGCCTCACAGATCTCCTGAATTCCCCCTCTAGGTTAATAATCTCTGATTTAGGTTATAATTTTGATTAACAATAATGAAACAAAAAGTCCATCATTTATTTGCTGTGTTGTAACTCCTTGGGTTTTCTTTACAAATTTTTCCCTTTGTCAGTTTGTCAATCTCTAATCTCTCTCTCTCTCTCTCTCTCTCTCTCTCTCTCACACACACACACA
>LOJH01007845.1:16563-30410 GCA_001685095.1 Ellobius talpinus
TATATATATATATATATATATATGCGCCAGTCGTGACCAGGTCTGCCACCAGCCTGGGTGTCCCCCTTGAGCACGCCTTTCCTTTTCAAAGTAAGAGACTCCCTCCCAATGCCTTTAGCGGGGGGGAGGGGGAGGTAGATTCTGGTCTCTCTACTGAGGAGGCTCCATGAGTGTTCAGTTTGTAACCTAATGCGATGAACACACACCTGTAATCCCAGCACTCTGAAGGTGGAGGCAAAATGGTCTGGAGTTCAAGGTTATCTTCGACTATATTTGAGGCCAGTCTGGGATATATATGACCTTGCCTCAAAAGAAAAGAAAAAGAGAAAGGGGGAAAAATAATAAAATTCAGCTTGTAGTAGTGACTTTTTAAGCAGTAAAATTTGAGCCACTGAGGCAAAGTGCCAGAGCCACAGACTTCTATCCCGACCAGTTCCTCCTCTTATGGTGGTGCCGAACAGAAGGAAGCAAAACTTCCAAAAACGATGGGGAAACCCCCAAACAGCCTGTGACTTTCCCTCTGCAGCTTGGAGCAGACCAGGCGGGCATGAGGAGGGGCTGGAGCAGACCTGCCTGCCCCGCAGGAGGAGGGACTGGGCTTCGGGCACAGCCCCCTCCTCTGCCTCCACCCACCTTTCCAATGTGGTTTGAGTTCTTTGCTGCTCCAAGCTACTGTGAAATGAAACAAGAAGCTGCTTTTCAAACTCGAGGCTCCTGCAGCTGTTGCCAGAGAATAGCATCTACCTACCTCCATGCCCCCATGTATTCATGGTCCAAACTCAACACGCGTGACTAAGAGCTTTCTCCTTGGCGGCCACAATGTGTGGTCACACGTGGAAACGCCCTCACTCCATGTCCTTATTTCCTAGCTACCAATTATTCATTCATCTTTCGGAGGAGGGGAGCTGTGGGGGGGTGTTTGTGCTCCAGTGCATGTATCGGGTGCTCGCCCGTGGAAGCCAGAGTTTGGTGGGGTTGCCGTCCTCTATCATCCTCGACCCTCCTTGCCAGGCAGGATCTCTCGCAGGACTCGCAGCTTGCCACTTTACCTAGACTGTGTGGCCCTGAAGCCCCCAGGACCTGCCTGTCTGCACCTCCCCTGCACAAGGGTTACAAGTGCACCCCAACATGCCAGGCTTGCAGGAGCAGCTTCTCCATCAAACCATCTCCTAAGCCCCTGAAAAAGTCATTTTTTTAAGGAGTTGCTGGAACCTAATGTGATTGGAATGATTTTTAAATAGAATGTTTTGAGCTAGGCATTTGCACACACCCACCTGTGATTTCAGCACTCAGGCGACTGAGGCAGGAGCATCACGGGGCTGAGATCTGATTGTACTATGTCACAAACTTAAAGCCAGCCCGAATGAGCTACATAGTGAGACCTTCACAACCGAAGCATTTAATGGTCAGCAAGAGAATCCCTTTTGCTCTTGGTTCCAAGAAGTCTGGTTCTACCACACAACGAAATTTGGGGTGGAAGGGACAGTTTGTTTGAGCGCCTGGGTCTCAGTTACCCTCTCTGGAAAAGGCAAGCAGAAATCCACCCACCAGATGTTGTGAGGATTAAGTAGAACAAGGTCAACTCAGAGCTTGGGGAAGGCTCTGAAATACACAGGGCAGTCCGGAAACTTGAAGCGCTTGCTGCCCCTCCCCCACTCTCATCTTCCCCTGTGCCCAGAATAACAGTGTTGTGGACTTACTTTAACATGTAATATTTAGTGTAAAATCTTGAAATAGTTAACCATCCTCGAGGAAACACAAAGAGTGCGTTTGCAAATGTGTGAATTTGGCCTCTGCTCCCCTGCTCTTCTCCATACCATCTACCATCTTTGAATTCTGGTTAGAGTCAGCAGGCTGGGGGCATCTGGATCCGAGGTGCATGGCTTGCTCCTGGGAAGATCTCAGGTCTTAAAGATCTGTTCTAAGATGAAGAACTCCAGAGAACTCTCTAGAAACCCTTCACCTAAGGTACCTCCATCCCTTTGCTGCAGAGGTCCTGGGTTTTTGTTATGTTAGGCTGAGGAATTGAATCTTTTCCCAGGTGGGCTTTTTACTGAACACAATTGTACATTGTCTCCTTCTTGCCCAGGCATCAGCCTCTGATGTCCCCTGTATCCCTTTGCTGTACCTTCCACACCCTACCTCCCATCTGTCACATCCGCCTCACATCTCATCCTACGTGGTACCACTGCGTCCTTCCCAGAACTGTCTCAGGAATTCTCTGGCATCCAGCACTTTTGCGTGTGTTCCACTCAATACCCTATCATAAAGAGACCTGTGAGAAAACACGGGGTTCCATGGCCCCCTTAAACCTGAGACTGCTCCCCACTTTTTGGATACAACTAAAGCTAAAACAGAATCGACAAACAAGACAGTAAGATGGTGTTTCACCTGGCTTTATTTTTGTGTACCCCCACTTATTAGCCAGACTACCCCACTCCCAAGGGAGCCAAAATTCCATCCTGAGAATGAAGATCTATCCTGAGAACTCTGCAATAGTCTTTTAGGCTGGCCACTTCCCTTCGCTGTGAAAGCATGTTTTCACCCATTAGTTATCCTTTTAGTGACAAGCTGGGCATCCTTACAAAGGACTCTGACATCGCCTAGGCTGCATGCTGAGCACAGAGATGACAGTGACATTTGAGAGCCAAGATGCTTGGCTTGTGTTCTCTCATATTGGGTGAGAGTCTGTCCCCAGCTGTCCCTAAGGGCTGCCCTGGCTGCCTCTGTGAGAGGAGACTGGCTGTCATAAAGCATTGGAGAAAACTCTCTTCTGGATGCTTCCTGGGACATTTGGACCATTCTACCGTTTTGAACACAATGAGACTCTGATCCTAACTCCTCCAAACTTCCTAGAGAATAGTGAATAGTGTGGATTCATGGGCTGTGTGTTCAGGCCTCCTAGGATGGGCGGCCTCCCTTGCCTGTCCACTTTCTCTTGTTCCTTATAAGGTGTTTCTCAGTTTCCTGTGCCACACATGTATACTCCCTGTGGTGGGCACGGAGCAGAGAGACTTGGCTGCAGGTGATGATCTTCTTAGCCTTGGCGTGTTAAGGGAGACCACCCCAGATGATGTGCTGGCCCTTGATGCAAGACTACGGACCAACTCATGCCTCTAATTCTCACCTGTGAGGGCGTGGGGCCTCACGTCACCAAAGGCAGTGTCACTACACAGAAAGACCATGAACTTAACAAGCTGAAAAGGTCAGAGTCGTTACCAGGCCTGTGTCCTGTGGAACTGAGCCTTGTCCCTTCCTGGGTCCTTTCCTGTGTGGTGGTGGGGCATGGAGCGTGTTGTTCATCTCTAGAGGCCGTAGCATGGACCTGGCATCTTGTTAGACCATGTGTCTCCTCTTCTCTTCCCTTCTTAGTGAATGGAATGAGGAATGTCCTCTATAGGCTCCTGTATTTGAACTTGGTCTCCAGTCAGGGATGCTGTTTGGGAATGTTTAGGAGGTGCAGCCTTAATGCAGTAAGTGCGTCACAGGGAGTGGGGCTTTGAGATTTCCTAACACAGCTTTCCTGCCCCTCTTGTGGCTACCAGTAGAGCATTCCCTGGGGCCTTGAAATCCCTGAAATTCTAGAAGAATGAGCACGGAGTTTGCATCTGACTACACAGACAGCTAAACTGCCGCAGACACCATTCTCGTCAGTGTTGTTGGGTGCCCTGCCCAGATACAAAACTGTAATCTCAGCGCAAAAGGGGTTAACATTGAGTCTAGATGCTGTCCCAGCCACCAACTGGCATCTAAGCACACATGGGTGACGAATTAGATAATGTCTTCCATACGCTCCGGAGAAGATGATTTAGTACCATAGAAGGTAACCTGAGAAATCCCTGCCTGTCCACAGACAAGCTGACGGTTGCCCTGGGCCTCACTTACCTTGCCTGCAAGACTAAAGGGGTGATGTCTCAGCTTGTGAGGGTGGTGTGAGGACCACCTGAGGTGAGCAGCCCGACAGGCTAGTCTTTGTGCACTGTGGAATGCTGCCCCGACATCCACAGATGCTCACCGTTCATGCTCCTCTTTGTTTGCGGTTGCAGCGGAGGGTCCAGGATGTCATCAGCCCCATCGTGTTCGAAGCTGCCTACAGCCTGGCTGTTCAGGAGACTGGTGAGGAAGACCGGGAACTGCCGGATCTGACCCCAGTGCTACGCTGGAAGAAGGGACAGAGGATCACCCAGAAGAATCAGGTTAGAATCTGTTCTGTCTCTGCAATAAACAATCCTGGCAGAAAGTAACTTAGGGAGCAAGGGTTGATTGTAGCCCTCTGTTCTAGATCACAGCCCATCATTGCAGAGAGTGACAGCCACCATGAACAGCAGAGAGGGTGGGGGAGGGGAGAGAGAGAGAATATGAGTATATGTATTCATGGTCAGCACTCAACTCTCTCCCTACTTACACACACAGAGAGAGACACACACACATGCACACACACTACACACACTCTACACACACACTACACACACATACCACACACACATGCACACACATACACACTACACACACTACACACACATACCACACACACATGCACACACATACACACTACACACACTACACACACATACCACACACACATGCACACACATACACACTACACACACATACCACACACATATGCACACACATACACACTACACACACAGACACACACTACATACATATATACACACACACACTACACACACACACTTCTGGGCAAGGCTTCCTTTTGTTTTGAAGCATGAGCCTCCCTTTTAAAGCACAGTGGGAAGGGTGGCCTGCAAGCTTTGCTGGTCACTTGGACTCGGAACAAGGCACCAGGGAGAAGAGGAGAAGGCAGTAAGATGCCTTCTGTATTAAGAATCAGGGGCTGGAGAGATGACTCAGTAATTAAGAGCATCTCCTCCAAAGGTTCTGAGTTCAGTTCCTATCATCTCCATGGTGGCTCACAACCATCTATAATGAGATCTGGTTCCCTCTTCTGACTTGCAGGCATATATGCAGGCAGAACACTGCATGCATAATAAATAAATAAATCTTAAAAAAAGAAAAAGAATCAGATACTCTGGGGACTGGAGACTGGAGAGATGGCTCAGCTGTTAAGAGCACTGGCTGCTCTTGTGAAGGACCTGGGTTCAATTCCCAGTACCCACACAGTGGCTCACAGTCACATGTAACTCCTGTTCCAGAGGATAGGATGCCCTTTTCTGACTTCCACAGGGACCAGGCACACAAGGAACAGACATTCATGATAAATTCTGTAACCCTAGTAATAAATAAATCCCTAGTCCTAGCATTGCTGTGCTCCCTAAGGGGAAATCTTGCTGAATTAGGATTCATTTTGGTGTCATTTGAGCTGCCGAGCCTCCGTCCTGAGCAGGGGGATAGTTGCTAGTTCTAGTCGGTGTTGCTAGCTCTGAGCCGGTTTTCCCTGGACCTAACCCTCATTCCTACAGGATCTGAGCGCAGAAGCGGATGAAAAACATCTTAAAAACCTTTATGGACTAGGACAGCCAATGATCTTATCTGAGCCAGAGATACAGGGAAAGACTGGTATCAAAATGTCATTCTCGGTCACTCTAGCAGGCATGTGAATTAGCAGTCAGCCAGACAGATGAAGCATTGTGTCTGAAGAGCTGACTACCAGTGGAACTGTTTGAGGCATGAGTATAAGCCGGTCTTCCCAGAGGAAACCCTGCTTCCAGCCTCCCTCCTGCCTTCCACCTGATGTGTCTATAGACCTATCTGTCAGTGATTTGCCCTTACCATGAATTGGCAACCAAGAAAAACTGACTTTGGAGGAAATGTGGACATGAAAAAGAAAGGCCAACTGAAATGAAAATAAAATATTTGACTTAGAAGGCAAAAGGCTATTCAGGGAATAAAAGAGATGATAAGTTTTTATTTTGTTTTTTGACACAGGGTCTTATTGCATAGTCCAGACTGACCTTCAGACTTGTATGTGGCATAACCTGGCCTCTAAGGTAGTCCTCCTGCCTTAGCCTCTCAAGTGCTGGGAAGACAGGTGGCTGTCACCATACCCTGTCGGAGACTGTGAAAGCTCTCTCAGAGTGAAGGCATTTGCTTCCCAACGCCACATTCTGTGTGGCTCACAAACACCTGTAGCTCCAGACTCAGGGAATCTGTCCCCTTTCCTGGCCTCTGAGAGCACCTGCACACATGTGCGCATACATGCACACACATGCGCACACACACACACCCCTAAATAATAAAAATCTTTAAAATCCACATGCCCAGTAATGCCATGGCTCAAATATAAGGCAATTTAAACTGGATAGGTTAGTGAATGGGAGAGCATAAGGAAGATAAGGGCCTGGATATAAGATGATTCTCTATAAGGTAAAGTCACATATTCCTGGATTCAGCTTGGCCCCTATGGAGGACACATACTCCAGACAACGACCTGGGCCCTGCTGTGGGCTCGTGGAGACACAACAACATGAACACTACTCACAGGCTTCAGTCTCTGCTGCCAAGCCACAATCAGAGCTGCAGTACAGCATAAAACACAGATGTCATCAGATGGACTAGGCAGATGTAAATGAGGGATAGTTCTCTTAATATCCTAATCTCTTAATAGCTCCTTTAAATTGGTAAGCAAGAGAGGCTGCAGAACCCGATGAAGCAACAACAAAAAAAAATAGCTGTCCATTACTTAAGACTGCAGAGGTCAGTAATAGAATTCTGGCCTCGGTGGCCCCCACACCAGCAACCCCAATTGGTCTTGGGATCATGTAAGAAAATTTGAAAGAAGGTGATTTAGTGACTGAAGGATTTGCCACGCAATCATGAGAAGGTGGATGGGATCCCCAGAGCAATGTGGCTGGAGAGACTAGCTGTATCAGTGAGCTCCAGGTTTGATCAAGACACACTTCCTCAATGGATGAGGTATAAGAGTAATCAAGGATGACTTTCCAGGTCAACCTGGAGCCCCCACACGCAAGCATCCCTACGCACCCCACAAATGAGTGCCTACATACATGAAAATTTCCCCAGTCAACCTTGACCCCCCACATGTGAGCATCCCTACCCCCACACACACATGAGTGTACCTATCACACATGAAATTTAACATTGACAAAGGAAAAGGGAGTTCACACTAAATCAGAAATGACATCAGAGATGGGCTAACATGGGTTTTGATCAGCTGACCACTGAGCCTGACACAGCCAGCTTGGGACCCCCAGCAGGAAAAGAGAAAAGAGTAGCGGTTTGTCCATGAGATGGGACGGATGGGAGGGAGTCATCGCCCTTACCTATGGTAAGGAGTCCAGTGGGATAACACATTAATCTGGTAAATAAAGCCATCGTATCAATATGCTTCCTCGAGACACAGAAATAATTGCCACGATAAAGATGAACAGACGTAGGTAACTGCTTTTCCCTTCAGAGAACACAGTACCGGGATGGATGTGGTGGAGCAGACAGGCTTACATTTTCAGTCATGTCATTCTCCAGTTGAAATTAAAATAAAAGAAAAATATTGTTCTTAGATTGGAAGGATTGTCCAGGAGCCTGAGACTCTTTCTAGGGAAGTGGTTCTTGCTTTTTCTTCTTTGCCTGATTATGAAAATCAACAAAATTGAGTCAGTTTAATGATCTCTGCCATCCCTCCATGTGTCCTCCAGATGTTGGCTCTGTTCACAGTTCTGTTCAAAGGGAAGAACAATGGGCTGCTAGCAAGGGCCACTCCAGGAAGCAGAGCTGATTTTAACCAGAACTCAGGAACCATCTCTGTCACCACAAGCTCTGCCTGTCCTCATCCTCCCAGGCCTGGCCATGCGGCTTGTCACCTAACCTGGGCCTCGTACCTGTGTCCCTGAATAACCCTGCCACAGCTTTCCTCTTAGAGTCCCTGCAAGGACCCTGCAAGGTGGTGCCCCATCCCCAACACTCTCCAGGGTCACCACCGCCTTCCAGCCATTCTTGAACCTACCAGGTTCTTCTTGCCTTGGGCCCTGCTGACCCCTCTTCTGTGAACATTCCACTCTGCTCATCTCTCAAGGCCAGCCTGTGTGTTTGAGGTTTCAGCCTAAATGTTGCTCTCTCAGATCAGAGAACCATCTCTCAGTTCCCCCAACTCAGCTGCCTGTTTGGCCTTTCCGTGAGCCCCGCCACGGTGGATTCTGACAGTCACTTATATGCTTCCCACACTAGAGTGGAGTCCGGCGAATGCAGATATCTGTCTTCTCACATTCGCTATGAATTCCCCAACACCTACCTCAAAACCTGGCCCAGTGTCTCCATCGGAAGAGCCCTTGTAAAGGAACAAAGGCCTATGTCATTCTGCAAGGCTGTTTAATGAAATGGGATATACCGTGAGCTTGCTCTGGGAATCCCTCCTTGGCCAGTGTATGCCATGTGATTCACAGTGGCTTCTGCCATGGGATGTGTGTGCTTCTGAGTCTATTTTTCAAAACACAAAGTAGAGGGAATAGAGATGGCGAAGAGAAGATGCTGGCTGTCTCATGCCGTTCCTCTCTGGCACCTTGTCACAGCAATGAAGAGGTGGCCGACGCAGAAAGAGATCAACAACTGGGGTTGGTGGAGCCTGGTAGTGCTTGCCTAGAATGGATTGATACCCTGGGTTCACTCCCCAGTACTGTGCAAACCCAGTGTAGCGGATGCATGCCTAGAACCCCAGCCCTTGGAGGTGGAGGCAAGAGGAATAGCAGTTCAAGGTCATCCTTAGCTATATAGAAAGTTCAAGCCAGGCTGAGAAGATTCTGTCATTGGTCATGTGTGGTAGTACACACTTGTAATCCCAACACTCAGGCAGATTTTTGTGAGTTCAAAGCAATCCTGGTCTACATAGAGAGTTCCAGGCCAACCTGTTCTCCATAGAGTTCTGGGTCAGTCCAGGCTCCATAGTGAGACCCTGTCTCAAAACAAAACAGCAACAGCAAAACCAAAAGCAACCTTCCTCCATCTGGGCATAGGAGAAGTAGGGCTGAAATTCCCAAGACTACCCTGTCTCTTACAACACTCCTCACGAAAGGCTACAGTGGGTTTTGTTAAAATAAAATACAAACAGAATTGGGATGGAGAAACCTACTCTCAGGTTAGGGCAATTAGACCCATTTTTTTAAATACTAAATACCATGCCAGATGTGGTTTGAATAATGACCCCCATAGGTTCATATCATTGAATGCTTAGCCATCAGGAAATAGCATTACTTCCTAAGGATTGGGGCTCTGGTCTTGTTAGACTGGGTGTAGCCTTGTTAGAGGAGGTGTGGTCTTGCTGGAGGAAGTATGTCCCTGGGAGTGGGCTTTGAGGTTTCAAAAGCCCATGCCAGGCCCCGTTTTCTCTCTCTCTGCCCATGGATCAAGATGTAGCTCTCACCCACTGCTCCAGCGCCCTGCATGCCACCATGCTCCCTGCCACCATGATAATGAACTAAATCTCCGAAACTGTAAGGCAGCCCCCAGTTGAAAACCTTACCTGTGGTGTCCCTTCACATCAGGAGAACAATGATTAAGACACCAGGTGTCATGAGTTCATACACAAATTGCATATGGATGGGGCCTCTTGTACCTGGAGCTGTCACACCTGGAGGAGAAATGCCAGGCCATAAATGTCACTTCTGGGGTCCTGGAAGGATGCTGCCGTCTGAGGCAGACAGCCACTGTGAAGTTCCACTGCATACTGGAATACATCTTGCTTGTTTTCTTTTAAATAGAGCCTTCTTGATTAGTCCCCTTGGATGGGACTTGAAACACGTTTTCTTCCACCCAACCCAATCATCCTACTTTTCAAAGGCTTCATCCTGGGACTTGGTTGCCTTAGTAACCATATTTACAGTGTACAGTCCATTTACATAATTGCAGCTGAATTTAAAGCAAGTATCACCATGTCTGAGAAACTGGTCCTTCTTGGATCCTAACAAACACATTTAAGATTCATCCGTCCTGTAACTTGAAGAGGGAAGATTTTTCTCATGGATATGATGGTAGAAATGGGTCCCTCAAGGCCTGAGCATCTGGGGCACACACTGAGTTTCCTGCCCCTGAGTCCCATGTCCCCATTGCTGCTTTGGCACCATGGGAAAAGCTCTTACAGCTCTGACTCAAAGGGAGGTGCCATTAGAACCAGATTCATCTGTCTCCAAACCCAAGCCCAAAGGTGGTGAAGAATTCATTAGCTAAACAGATATATCAGGAGTCAGCAAGCCATGGCCTGGGGTCGAGTGTAAGTCTGAGTGCCATGGGGGTGGGTGAGGGGGTAGCTCAAAGAGCTTACTGCACGAGCTTGAGAAACACAGTTCAGAACCCACATAAATTCTGGATGGGATTGGGAGCCCACCTATACTTCCAGCCCTCAAAGGCATAGACAGGCAATCCTTGAGCAAGCTGTCTAGGGAAACCAATCATTGTAGTCTAGGTTTGTCAAGACACCTTGCCTCAAAGAATAGGTGAAATTCGACTGAAGCTTATTCCCAACACCAACCTCCACGCGTATGCCCACACACATGCAGTCATGCATACACACATGAAAACAGAAATGGGCTGTTGGCATACACCCATGCCCGTCCCTGATTGTGATGTCCACAGCCACTTTACTGCACAATGCAGCTATGAGTCATTATAAGAGCAACCACAATGGCCCCAGCTCAGAGATGTCCTATCTCATTCGCATCCGCCAAAAATTGCTAGTCCCATCTTAAAAACAAAACAAAACAAACAAATAAAAAAACAGAATAAGAATTCAGTGAGAAATAAGAAAAATGGTTTCCTGAATGCAAATGTAATCCCCAGGAGTATCCAGGGTGAAGAGTGGGGTGAGGAAGAAGCCAACACAGAAACCTGAGCTTATAGGATGCTGGCACCCCATACCTCAGCCTTCAGAAGCCTGAGGCAGGAAGTGATTATCTCCCAAAAAGAGGTGTTAGCTTCCTGCAACCAGGAGAAATGGGATTGGCTCTCATGGCTAGGAAAGCTGCCTCCGGGGAGCTGCTGGGCGGGGCTGTGCAGCCCAGCAGGTAGAGACTAGCAGGCAAGCGGGAGACTGCAGCCAAGCTGAGTTTGGCAGGTCTCAGTGACATCCCACACTTGGGTTTTCCCAGAAGACTTTGGGGACAGGTAAAAGTAACTGGAGGTTCTCAGGGACCAAGCTTACAGCTGTTAGGACTGTCCCCTGGGAAGAACATCTGGAGGGGGCCATTACCTTAAAGCCATCCTCTCTGTGCTTCACGCTAAGAAGTTTTCTTTATTCCTGGAAACTGTCCTCATCCAGCATGTTGAAGCCACAGAGTGCCAACACTCCTGCCTCCCAGAGTCAATTCTGAGGAAACAAATTGGCCATTTTCCCAGAAGAGATTCATCCAGGTCCAGGCACAGGAATCAGATTTCAACTACAGTATACACATGTGTAGGTGTGTGTGTGCGCACGTACACACACAAGACCACTCACTAGTGTTGGGCACAGGTCTCTTGATTTAATTGTACATCCCATTTAATTTACCCTTAAAACAACTGCTTTCCCATATACTAAGGGGCTTGACTCAGCTTGGGTTTTAAACTGTGCCTCCCACTCCTGTCTTTAGTGTTCCCGACTGCCTTAGGGTTTCTGTTGCTGTGAAGAGACACCATGACCATGGCAACTCTTATAAAGGAAAACACTTAATTGGGGTGGCTTACAGTTCAGAGGTTCAGTCCATTGTCACCATGGTGAGACATGGTAGTGTGTAGGCTAACATGCTGCTGGAGCTGAGAATCTTACACCTTGACTCATAGGCATCAGAAAGTGGTCTGTCTCACTGGGCGTGGCTTGAGCAAAACTGAGACCTCAAAACCTGCCTCCACAGTGATAGGCTTCTTTCAACAAGACCACACCTATTCCAACAAGGCCACACCTCCTAATGTGCCATTCCCTTTGGGGGCCATTTTCTTTCAAACCACCACACCAATTTCAGGAAGGCTATTAGGTTGGTAATAGATTGTTAAATCTATGGCTACACAAGAGACCACTGAGGAATTCGGCTTCCATTAGGAGTTGAGGAATATCTATGTTGCGCCATTTCTTTTTAAATTTACCTGTTGATAGGTTGTTTCCATATTGTCGCTGTTGTAAACAGTGCTGTAATAAGCATGGGAGTATAATCAACTCTTCAACATACACATACATGTGAACATGCATACACACATGTACTAACACACATACATGTTAATAAAAGACAGTAACCTCATATTTAACTACTGTAATTATGAAATGACAGAATGTGTTAAACATACACAGATAGTCAAACTGTCTACCAGAATCTCACTTGTGACCAGTGAGTATACAGAGGGGTAGGAAAAACATGTGTTGAACATTGACCAAAAGAAAGCAAGAGTGGCTCACACATATGAACTTAAAGTAGACTTTAAGGGCAAGAGCCGCCTCTGAGGGTGAAGATTTTTACATAGTAATGAAAGTAACAGAAGCATGATCAATGTGTATGCTCCCAACACCAGTAAATTACATGTGTAAAACAATTATTGGCAGCTCTGTAAGGAGACCTTGACAGTAATGCAGAACTCAGTCCTGGTGCCTTACTTTCAACGATGGATAGAGACCATACACAGAAGAACACTGACTGATTCTTAGGCACTGTTCTCTTGCTATAACAAGACACCATCAAGACAACTTAGAAAAGAAAGCATTTAATTGGGGGCTTGCTTACAGTGTCAGAGGGTGAGTCCATGCCGCCATGGCAGAAAACATGGTGGTGGGCAGGTAGACATGGTGCTGGAGCAGCAGCTGAGAGCTTAAACTCAAGCACTAGGCCGAGAGAGATAGAGACAGGAACTGCTGTGGGCTTCTGAGACCTCAGCGCCCATTCTCAGTGGCACACCTCCTCCAACAAGGTCACACCTCCTAATCCTTCCTAAACAGTCCCCCAACTGGGAACCAAACATTCAGATGGCCCATGGTGGTCATTCTCATTCAAATGATCACAAGCAACAAGGAAGCAGGGGTTGAAGAGCACTGTAGACCAGCAGGACCCATAGATGTGCACAGAACATTCTACCCAATGACAGAAGATCGCACCCAATGCATGAGGAATGTTCTCCAGGAAAGAATGTGCATGAAGATATAAATCGTCACAAATCATAAATCTTAGCAAAGCTTGAACTCATACCAAATATCTTTTCTGATCACAATGGAATGAAACTAAACATCAATAACAGAGAGGAAAATGAGGGAAATGGCAGATTTGTTCATGAATTTTCCATTTGGCAGGCCTCAGTCAAGCCATCTCATCTCTCTGCACAGAGTTCATGTCTGCTGGGTCCCTATATGGGACTCTGAGGTCCCTGAGAGCCCGACTCCTGTGACAGCCTGATCACATGGGGACTTCTTTACATAAAGCTGGGGTTTCCTTGGCTCAGAGAAGCTAAGTTCCAAGAACAAATAACTAGGAGAAAGCTCTGTTGCTTTTTATGGAGTTGGATTGAAAAGTCACATGGTAATGACTTTCACAATAGCCATAGACCCTGCTGGGTGGCAGGGTTGTGCTTCTCTGTGGGAGAAGCTGTTGATGTCATTGGAAGGAGCTTGGGAGATGTTCGGTGCAGATTCTTGAAAAGCGCCTTCATCTACCCTGAAGCCAGTTCACACCTAGGGCTGTTTCGTCATCAGTGAGGAAATCTCAGGGTGCTCACTTGTTTATACCATAAAATATGCGAGGTCTCCAAGAGGGGGAGCATGGGAGAGCTGGCATGAGAGAGGTCAGAAGGACAGGTCCCAAAACTTGACAGATGGATTGAGATCACATTCTTTCCTCAGTCCTTACCTCTTCCAGTTGCCACCTCTGATCCTGTCTCTTCCTATCCCACCCCTCCTCTTCCCACCC
>LOJH01007846.1:6175-16274 GCA_001685095.1 Ellobius talpinus
GATAGATAGATAGATAGATAGATAGATAGATGGACAGGCAGAACGACAGACATGACATGACTTTTGTGGTCTTTTACTCACTAACTGGTACCAGTAAACTTCCAGGCACCTTGTAAGAGTTCAGGAAATTCTCACCAAGTGATTGATGACCCTGTCCCTTCTCAGGAGTGTCGATCACTCTGTCCCCATTGCTAGGCTCTGCCAGGCTCTTCTCAGCCTTCACACACAGCTGAGGGGAGGAGGCAGCCTCACTCAATGCCAGGTGAGGTACAGGGCACAGCTTGATCCTGAAATTCAGTTTACCAGCTGTGAGGTTGGCTCCTGTGGCTTCCTTGGCATCCTTGGGAGCCTTGCCCCTTTATCTCTGGCTGCAGAATTTACAAAGGGACTTTTTTTTTTTTAAAGAAAGGCTGTGGCCACCTGGGTAGCTGATTAAGATCAGCTCTGGGTTTGGTGGATATGTCAGACACAGGAGGTGAGCTCACTGGGTGTGGCTCTCAGATCCTGGCTAAGACCTCGGGAGTGGGGCCAGCCGTGGGTAAAGCTGTTCTCTCTGCCCAGGTGTGTCAGATAAGAGCCACGCCTGGCACAGGTGAGCGGTTCTCCATCCTCTGCCTCCAGCACCTTTTCCAGGTGGCTGAGGACTGTGTGTTCACAAGTACCTACCTCTGGAAGGCTTCTGGTGAACACCTGCATTTTGTTTGGGTAGGAAAGAGACTGACCAAAGAGGCAGTGAAATTGAGTTAGAATTCTTTCCCAATTACCTGGCCTGTGGTCCTTGATGCCGATCTGGGATGACAGAGAGGTTAGTAGTTCTGGGACATTTATTTACGTGTGGAAGAGTGGATCATGGCTTTGGGGAGAGCACAGGTGATAACTACTTGCCTTGTAGGTGTGAAAACGTTTGAGTTTGAGCCTAGGAACTCGCCCCAAAACACCTGATGGGTAATGCACAATTAAGACCAGGCTGCTTCTGGGTTATAAACAGATGGATTCCTGGGGTTTGCTGGCCAGTCGGCCAGGCCTTCTCAGGGAGGTCTAGGCTAGTGGAAGGACCCTGTCTTAAAAGAAAAAGGTTGCTGGTCTTGAGACTACCCAGAGTTTGTCATGTGGCCTCCACACAGATTATGTACCGGGACACACATGTGCACTTCCACCCATGAAGTTGCACCACAGAAAGAAATGGAAAGCAAGTCAGGATGGGACCACTCGTAGGGTTTTGCTATATGGTCTAAAGGCTTTTCCTCCTGCTTCAGCATGAGGCCAGAATGCTCCAAAGGGATTTCCGCCTCCCTGCAGTGTGCATGTCTCTGTAACCATTCATGGAAAAGTCACCCTGCTCAGAGCTCCCAAGGATAGCCTGATTATTTTTGTCTTTCACCCCTTAGATGCTCGAGGACTCATTCGGTGGATGCTGATGGTGAACCCTGACCGCCGGGCCACCATTGAGGACATTGCCAACCACTGGTGGGTGAACTGGGGCTACAAGAGCAGTGTCTGTGACTGTGATGCCCTTCCTGACTCCGAGTCTCCACTCTTGGCACGGATCATCGATTGGCACCATCGTTCCACCGGGCTGCAGGCTGAGGCTGAAGCCAAGATGAAGGGTCTGGCCAAACCCGGAGCCTCTGAGGTGGTCCTGGAGCGGCAACGGTCGCTGAAGAAGTCCAAGAAAGAAAATGACTTTCCCCCAGCTGGCCAGGACTCCGTACCTGAAAGCCCATCCAAGCTGAGTTCCAAGAGGCCCAAGGGCATCCTGAAGAAGAGGAGCAACAGTGAACACCGCTCCCACAGCACTGGCTTCATCGAAGGCATTGTGGGCCCTACCTTACCGTCCCCTTTCAAAATGGAGCAAGATTTGTGCCGGACCAGTATTCCCCTCTCCAGTCCCCCCGAGGCAGATATGTCAGGAAAGCTCAGCCTCAAACAGTCAGCCACGATGCCCAAGAAAGGTATCTTGAAAAAGACCCAACAGAGAGAATCTGGTTATTATTCATCCCCTGAACGCAGCGAGTCTTCTGAGCTGCTGGACGGCAGTGACGTCATCACCGGCAGCGGCCTCTCTTCTCCTCCCCCAGAGGCAGCCAGGGGAACCTCCCACAGCCTATCCTGCCGGAGGAAGGGCATCTTGAAACACAGCAGCAGGTACTCGGATGGTGCCACAGACCCTACCCTCGCCAGCCCTGAAATGCCCACACTGGAATCCTTGTCCACGCCCGGTGTCCCCCCTGATGGTATCTCTCGGAGTTACAGCCGCCCGTCTAGTGTCATCAGCGATGACAGTGTCCTGTCCAGCGACTCCTTTGACTTGTTAGACCTCCAGGAGAACCGTCCAGCCCGCCAGCGCATCCGCAGCTGCGTCTCTGCAGAAGACTTCCTCCAGCTTCAGGACTTCGAGACGCCGCACAACCGGCCCTGGCCCCAGTACCTGAAGCGGTACCGGAACCGACAAGCAGACAGTAGCTTCTCCCTCCTCACTGATATGGACGACGTGACCCAGGTGTATAAGAAAGCGCTGGAGATCTGCAGCAAGCTCAACTAGCCCTTCGGGTGCAGAGAATGGGATGGAATGGGTGGTGGGTGGGTCTAAGGGAGGAGGGCAACAGAACTCAACTTCTGGCTGGTTACCTCTTTGCTGGCTGTGGCAATGGACTGGAAAAGGACTGATAACTGGTAAGACCTGGCCCGGCCAGTGTTCTCAGTCTTGAGTCAGCACCTAAAAGGGATGGAAATGGTTCTTTATCAGTTCTGCTGCCAGTCAGAATGTGGGTCCTAACTGGCTTGCCCCTATGACATCTCACATAGGATTGGCTTTCCAGGGAAGGTGATGTTGGCCAGCACGAAGTGGGAGGGGGCATTATGGGGACGGGGGTGTCTCATTAGAAGTCATCTAGGCCTTTCTGGAGGAGGAGCAGGAAGACTGAGACCATCTGCTTTGGATGAACACATTAGCAAGCTTGGTCTGACTTCATAGGGGCTAGCGAGATTGTAGCACTGTTAGCTTGAGTTGGTGATCAGTTGGTATCTGTACTGGGTGCTGATTTGAATAGCCTAGGCATAACACAGGGTGATGTGATCGAGGACCACTAACTGCGGTGGGATTGGGAATCACCGTAACAGCGTGCCCGCCAGAACTAAGCCCTGGGAGTTAGCACACAACACCCTGTCACCCTGTGGTGCCTACTGACTCCTTCATGGCCCAGCATGGCATTTGTTAATTGGCTCCTGGACCTTGAGTGGGAAGCCAGAGGGACTTGCTTAGAGAGCAAACGCTTCAAATTCTTCTAGGGACATAGTCTTTGATCAGTTTTTGACTTTCCAGGATCTGCCTGGTTTGTTCCTTAACATCACCTGAAGGTGGGCAAGGAGAAATTTGGTGGTGTGAGAGCCCAGGGCATTGTGTATGACAGGACAAAGAGCTGCTGTGGTCTTTGCACAGTTCGCTGGAAGGTGAGGCATGCCAGCAAGGGGCGAATTATCTCTTTCTTAACTGTCTTAGTATTAACTGGAACCCTGCCTCTTGGCTTCTCACCTGCATGAATGCTTTAATTGGATGTGATGCTGTCTGGGGCTGCCCATTCCCAGCTCAGCTGCTGGCCCCATCCAACCACAGGTGTGGAGCGTTAATGGTAGAGGAGTTGCTAGTGTAGGGACCTAGCACGTAGGTGGGCATGTGGATGCGGAAAGTGTGGTTTGATAGAAGGTTCTTATCTCCTCCAACCTAAGTGTTCTGTCTCGTGGCTTTGATCTCCCTGCACGTTCCTTCCACCCATGGAACAGGAGGTTGAAAGAGGAGTGTTGGGCGGGGGACAGCAAAATTAGGGACATTTCTTTAGGAGTCCTCCACATGGCTCTGGAGGAGGCTTTCAGAAAAGAGGTGTGGCAGGATGTTTAAAAATGTTCCAGCTAGTTATCTAATCTCCTGACGCTCAGATTACAGGTGATGTTATCCCCACAGTGGGCATCCCATGGATACTGGGGTTGAAATGGTCTTTTGGGACTGACCTCAGAATCCACTGGCTTGGGCAGATTAGAGTCCTTATTCTAAGGTGGCTGCCTCCTGATAGCCTCTCAGAGGGGGGCTGGGGGAGGATGCATCTTGGGAAGTCTTAAGAAAAACACGGAGCATGTCATAGCACTGAGCACAGTTGTCAGGAAGATGCTGCCCCATGTTTCCAGAGATTGTTCTGCATCTCTGTGTGCTGCCCACGACGGCATTGAGGCCCGTGCCTTTAGGTTGAGCTGAGCAGAATATTGTGGGAAGTTGCTGGGATTCCTCTCTTTCAGTACCAACTCCCTCTCAAGCTCTGGGAGGGGCTAAATGGGAGAAAAATCTATAGGTAGAGAGAGAGTTGGGTTTGGGGGTGCATAGAGGGCAGCATGCAACCTCTGGTCCCCCATCTCCTTGCCTCCTTTTGTGAATAGCCCCTGCTTCTACAACGCTGGCCACCGAGCATGCCGCTAGTCTCAGGTATACCAGCCATTACTGGTTGATGGGATGTGACTGTTTCGGATTTCCCATCATTCTGGTGACTCCGTTAGTGACTCTACTGTCTCTCTTCCCAGTCACCAGTATGCTTTCTTTTCCCAGCACACTCTAAGACAAAGGAAAAACAAATGTTCCCCACCCATACAGAGGCTGAAGTATGCCCTCGGTTCCAGGGCAGACACTCTGAATCAAGCTCAGGGCTGTGGTTAGATCTGGTGGTCTCGGACCCCTGCATGGTGAGAGCTGCTTCCTACATTTGGAGGTCGGAGAGGTGGGTGGGTGGTTTCCAAGGCCACACTTGGTTCTGACATCTGCTTCTCAGCGAGATGGTTGACCGTCCATCCCTGCAAGGGAAAGAGTTAGAGTAGAGCCCTAAAAAGCAGCTTCCCAATTAAGTCCCCTTACCTACAAGCCAATCCCCAGCCAAAGGTGTGCTGGGTTCATTTCCCTGGAGTCACTAGGGAGAGACGGGAGACTGCCAGCCCTCCCCATCCTTGCTTTGCTTCTGGGGCCCTTTCATCTTTGTTTACACATCTGCCAAAGGGGTGGAATTGTACTTCGTTTTACAGGTAAATTTCAAGGCACAATCAGTTTTTAGAAAAATGCTTCAAGACCCCAGGCAACCTGACAATGCTAAATTCTTTCTGAATTTGGTCTCTGTTACCGGGCGCTCCTTATCAAAGGCGTGCCCTGCAGGGTGAAATTCAGGCGTGTTTTGCCCAGGCCTGCTGTCTTGAGTACAAATGTGAATGACGGACTGACTGCTTGATGCCAAACTGGAAATGTTCTGTGGGGATTTACTGGCATGGTATCATTCCTAGGAAGAAAAATAGAAAAAGAGAGAAAAAAAAAGGAATGGGAAGGAGAGCGAGAAAACTTGACTGCACATTTTTTTATCCATGTTGTGACTTTTATTTAATTTCTATATTTTTTGGTAATAAAAAGTTGACTTTAATTTGAATTTGTCTTTTTTTATTTATTGATCTAAAAGGCATTTCAAAGGTATTATAATAATATATTGGTGTAATTTAATTGGTGCAGCATGCTTTATGGCTCCAGTCAAAGTTGGTTTTCACTTATTTGACTGGTTTGAGAACAGCCAACAGGGAAAGTAAAAGCTGGCTAATTACCCAAAGTGTTCATTTTTCATTGGAAACTGATTTTTGACGTTTTTGTTTGTTTTTATTTTTAAATTAAATAAATTGCAATGAACTGTACCAGGGCCTTGTTGTGCTCGTTTTTCTTCCTTACTCGAGTGGCACAGTGGGTACAGGTGCCAGAAGCCCACCCATGCTGTGCTAAGCCTCCAGGGGGCGTGGCTTTTGCCACATTGGAACTAAGGCCTGCAAGGGACCTGAAGTAAGGGTAACTGGGCTTACTTTTCTGTCTGTGTGTGTGTGTGTGTATGCGCGAGAGAGTTCTGTGTCTCCGTGAGTGTGTGTGTGCGTGCGAGAGAGTTCTGTGTCTCTGTGTTTGTGTGCGAGAGAGAGTTCTGTTTCTGTGAGAGTGTGTGTGCACTAGAGTTGTGTCTCCGTGAGTGTGTATGCGAGAGTTCTGTCTCTGTGTGTGTGTGTGTGCGCGCGCGCGGGAGGGAAGGAGAGAGGAGGAGAGGGGCCAGAGGACAACTTCAGGCTGCTGTTCCTCAAACATTGTCTCTCTTGCCATGTTGGAGCGGGGACTCTCGCCAACCTGGGGATTGTCACATAGCCATAGCTGACTGGACAGTGAGTCTCAGGGCTCTGCCCTTCACAGCTATGTTGATCTGTGTTCATCACCAGAAAAGTGACTTTGCAGAGAAATGGCTGGTACACCCTTTTCTGATGCCACTGGGAGGGATTTAGGTGTTGTAGCGCATGACGCCCAACTGCGCTCTATGCGCCACCATACAGTTTGTGAGCCTCGGGCAAGGGGCTGGAGATTGAAACACTCAAAGACACATACCTCTAGTCACTAGTAAAGAAGCCCCTTATTCAATAGCACCATGGAGGCTTATATACCCAACAGTCAGGTGGGCCAGCAGGTGAAAACCTTATCCTCTGATCCTCAAGGCCAAGGTAACACGTGCTCAGGAAGCAGAGCTGGTAAATAACTTTGACACAGCTTTCAGTAGCTCAAATCAGAAGGCCAAGTAAAGGTCACTANCAGTCAGGTGGGCCAGCAGGTGAAAACCTTATCCTCTGATCCTCAAGGCCAAGGTAACACGTGCTCAGGAAGCAGAGCTGGTAAATAACTTTGACACAGCTTTCAGTAGCTCAAATCAGAAGGCCAAGTAAAGGTCACTAGCAGGGAAGAGCAGCTGGAGGCCAGGACTCCAAATGGTCCCAACAAGGTGTGGCTGTCACCTTTATATAAAGTCTCCTCCCTGATCATGCAGCCCCTCTTGCTAGGGCCCACAACCTCCAAGTTCTCAGCTCAGCCGTCGTTGCTAGGAGACTGGTAACTGTTTCTTTCATCTAGGATGAAGGTGTCATGAAGGGCTAGCAGCCATGCTTGTCCCTCTCTGTGCTTCGGCCTCCCAAAATTACCCTTCCCCCATCCCAATCTCATGCATACTGATCTGGGACCAAGGTCAATGGGCTGCTGTTTTCTGGTCCAATAGGCCACTGCCCTGCTTATGGCATCTCGTGATTTCTCTTTTGTCCTGATGTCTTCCATGAACAAGCACCACCCACCCTTGCTTCCCTACCTACAGCTCTTGGAAAGAGAGGTAACTAATAGTGTTAAACTGAGGGATTCTTGGATCCTGGCTATAATATTAAATGACATTAAGTCCAGTATAGAACATCCTTCCACACAAGAAGAGTCTGGCTTTACAGAGAAATGAGATCATATACTCATTCCTGACCAGGGAGAGCCTTAGCTCTGGCAAACAGTACAGGATGGCAAGTTAAATTTGAACTCCAGATAGTTCTTAGTGTGTGTCCCGTGTGATATCTGGGCTGTGTTTGTCTTTGAAAACATGCCACCTGGAATTCACGTGTAGCTGAGCATCCTGTATTTTATTGACTAGGACGTCATTGGTTAAACTGAGTGGATGCTGGGTATTATCAAGGTGGGTAGGTGGATGCTTCCACCTGCCGGGTTTAGAATGTATCATTGCCTCTTTTTTGCTCTTCTGTTACTGGGATGAAACACCATGACCAAGTCAGCTTACAGAAGGAAGCATGTAGTTGAGGGCTTGCTGACAGCTTCAGAGGGCCAGTCCATGATCATCATGGTGGGGAGTGTTGTGGCAGGGAGGCAGGGGAAGTTACAAGAAGACTGGGCCAGTTGTGATCATGTGAAACCTTAAAGCTCTACCCTAGAGACATGCCTCCTCCAACAAGGCCACACCTCCTAATCCTTTCCAAACAGTTCCACAAACTGGGGACCAAACATTCAAACATATAAACCTATGGGGCCATTTTCATCCAAACCACCACACCTTACAAGTCAGGCTGCAGGAGAAAGAATTCCAGTTACAGGCTGGATTTGTTAATTTGTTAATTTCTCAACTGTTTCATGGCTTTCTTTTCCTTCTTCCTCCCTCTTTCTTCTTCCTTTTTTTCTCTTGTGTGCTCCTATATACATGTGCACATGTTTGTGTGTATGTGTGAAAGCCAGAGGGTAGTCTTGGTGCTTCAAGTGCCACCCTTCTTAGTTTTTGAGACAAAGACCTCTTGCTGATTTTAGTTAGACTAAACTGCTGGCCAGTGAGCCCAGAGGTGGTCCTGTTGCCACCTCCCCCATGCTGGGATTACAAACATGTCATTAACACCTGACTTTTTTTCAGTGTGGATTCTGGCATTTGAATTTAGGTCTTCTATTTGCAAGGTAAACATTACCACCTGAGCCATCTCTCCAGCCTCTAATGGCTTTATTGATAGCATTCTCATATCTCTGGCAACTGTGAGAGAGTCCCTAAGATGTTATATTGAGTATGAAACTCCACGTGAAATAATAGAGCCTTCTTTATGGAGCAATATTCATCGGCTTTTATTTGTCTCTTCATTTAAGATAACTTAATCTTGCAGATATTTTAGCAGTACTTAGGGCGTGATGCATTTGAAGGATGGCAATGCAGACCACTGCTTCCTAAGTTCTTGGTTATTATCAGCTGGCCCTACACCCCGGCCCTTCTGTGAGTTTTAAAATAGAGCATTTTAATGTATTTGCCCTGCTGATCCTTGATTCTTGCCGCAGCTCCTGCCTCCATTAACAAATGACCCACATCGCAGAGGAAGGGACTAAGTTGAAATTTGCTTAAAGGAGGACCTTTTGAAAATACGTAAGTCTGTGCTCACGTAGACGGAATGGCATGTGCATGGCTTAGAGACTGGGGCAAATGTGACATAAACAAGCTAGTGAGGAGAAAAGGGGTGATCACTGTCAAATACCAGCTATCCTGGGCCACATAAAACCTTGCAGAAGAAGAAGAAAAAAAGAGCTAGCCACTGTAAGTGTGAACACTCATATTTGTCCCAGTAGATGATGCAAAAACCCTTGGGTCTTCTAAAATATTCAAGGGTTGATTTCTGGCCCACTGGCATAGGACAGTGATTGGCAATGGGATGTAGTGTTTGCTTAAACATGTGTGTCCACATTCTAACAAGGACTGGCTGTGATCATTTATGACTTTGTATTTCCTTAATTACAAATGACTGCGCCCTTCAACAGGTGGTCCCCAGACACAAGCTGCGATGTGCAATTTTCATCGAGAAAATGTCTCTGCTGCAGAAATTGACTGCCACTTATTGAAACTTATGAAAAAGACGTTTTTAATCCCCAGGATCGTGCAATCCTTCAGGCACAGAAATGGAACGGCTGCGATGCCGCATGTGAAGAGTGGGTTCTCCACGGTCAGCTTTTCCCGTCACTAGGCCTGCCCCTTGCCAGCACAGCTGTCTATTTACAACAGAAAATGATGTAAGAAGTTAGCCACTATTTTTGTTTTAAGATTCCAACAATTGCTTTCCTCTTGACGAGAAAGTACACTGCCCGTGTATATTAACCTTCCACAGTGGTGGTCCAATCCCCAGCAGAACTATTTAAGAGGGATTTGTCTATTTTAGCTCAGAGTTCCCCTGCAGTCATAGTGGAGAAGGTGTTGGCCTCTGGTAGACAGGAAACAGGGAGGAGAGAAAGTGAGCAAGGACTGGGGATAAGAGTCAAAGGCGTGCCTCCCATTGACCTACTTCCTCTTCAAGGCCCACCTCCCAGAGTTTCTACCACCTCCCTAGATAGTTCCATCAGCTGGGAAGTAGTCGTTCCAACACAAGCCTGGGGCAAGTGGAGGAACGGGGAAGCGTTTAATATTCAAGTTATACCAGTATCTCTCTCAAACTAGGAACATTCATTGTATCCTTGGTGCATTCTCTGCTAGTTTTCGTTTCTGAGTTGGTCTGGATAAGCTATGTTATGCAACCCCTGGCATGTCAGTGGCTCAGTGTAACAAGCCATTGGACCTCCTCTTGGGTGGGGCGGTGGTCCTTTCAAGCCATCTCCATGCTAAGATCCTTGTATCCTATGACTTTGACATCCCAGAGTTCTTTGTTCCTGACTATACAAATAAGAGAGACTGGGCAGGGTGTGTGTGTGTGTGTGTGTGTGTGTGTGTGTGTGTGTGTGTGT
>LOJH01007846.1:16355-27657 GCA_001685095.1 Ellobius talpinus
GTGTGTGTGTGTGTGTGTGTGTGTGTGTGTGTGTGTGTGTGTGTGTGAACCTGTGAATATCAGACCTGGATACAGTATACATTCTTTGGGCCTGCATCCCATTGGTCAGAACTCAGTCACTTGACCCCAGCCTGCCATCATGGATAGTCTTTGAGTACCTAGTACTTTAAAAGCAGAAAGTAAATTGGGATCAAATGAATTCTTGGCAGCATTTCCACTACATCTTATGTCTGCTTCCCCCCAGCACGCGGACAAGGAATTATAACTGACTGGTATTAACCAAGGGCTTATGGAGTAGTCTGTGTTCTCATCCTTCATATCTATCATCTTTTCATGCTTCTTATGCCTCCCTTATCTCCATGATCACAGAGGAGGAAACTGTTTTAGAAAAACAAAAAAATGCAACGACTCCCGTTAAGTCAGCCAAGTGTGAAACATGAAGCTGATTCAAACGTGGGCCTGACTGCCTAGCTTCTGAGCTGACTGTTGGCTCTGCTGTTCTCTACCTGTGACCCTTCTGAAACACAGACTTCTTGCCATTTATTCATGAGCACAGTATTTCCCTGCAGGAACCCAGCAGACATCACCAGGAAGGAAGACACAGGCCAAAGTCAGTGTATTGGTCAAAGAGAGCCACCCTGCCCAGTTCCCCACTGATGGCAAGTTCTAGAATATTCAGTCTTAAAAGATGGGACACAGGATGATTTGTGTGTCCTAACTCTTCTAGTGTGGAATGAATGAGGCAGAAGGATTCACCTTTCTCTTTGCTGAGTTGCTCAGAACTCCAGAGTGGGGACAGGAGGCCTTTGGTGGCCAGGTGCAATTTGCAGCTGTCGGCACTCGCACACTAACTGGGTTCCGTGTACTGTTTCCTGTGTTTCTGAGCCTCAGGAAATCCCTGGAGCCTTCTAGAGGTTCTGGAGCTCACAGCAAGCTTCCCGAAGTCATATAGAAACCCAGGGTTGTGCTTCCCAGACCTGCCTGGGGTCTAGCATTGCAAAAGGAATGTCGTACCGACATCAGGGCAGAGTGATGTCTTCAAAGCCGTGGGGTGGAGTTGGAGGTAGCACAGGCATTCCCTCAAGTCATATCTCACTGTCTTATGAAGCTGGGCCTGGAGGGTACTGCATTTTAGAGGTGGCTAAAGAAAAGGGGTGGGGAGGCTTCGAAAAATAGCTACCCCAAGAATGTTCTGCACATTGGAATTTGTGAATCACTGAAGCTGAAAACGTCTGATTCAGCAATGCCTAGGGCATTCCAGAAGCTTCAGCTGTCAGGCTTTGGAGCCCAGTGAAAAGCTGGAAGCCAGATGCGGACCTCAGTGCAAGCCAGCTGGTTTGCTCCGAAGAGGTCCTGATTACGGGTTCAATCCCTGTGAAGTCCAGATGGCCTTTGGAAGTGGGCCAGCCTGAACTGGCTTCTCAGACACATATGATGGTGAAGGAGGTGGGAAAGAAACTCTTTTTCTAGAGAAACAACCACTAAGAACACAATCAGGTCCTTTGGGATTCAAAATGGTGGTTCATGTCTCCCACGAAGCTGAGTTGCCGCCCTGTAGAAAGGAGGATTCCAGAGTGAACAGATCAAAGAGCCAAGTCGTCTCTGGGGGTCCAGTGCAGTCACACATCCTAGCGGTTTCACCTGAGGTCTTCCTGGCCTTGGACTTTCCGTTCTGGCTGATTTCCAAGCATCTTGCTTCTTACTCGTTGCCAACCATAATGCTCACAGCCAATCTCTGGAGCCTCGGTGCTCCCCACCTACAAGACCATTTCTGCCTTTCCTTGGCCCTGAATGGTTGCCTTGCTTTTGTTTTTGGCCTCACGCCCGTTCCTGGAATGTCATCGCCATGTGACTTTATTAGCATGAGTTTGAAACCATCAGCATCCCCTGTTGGCACTGGACAATGTTGTCTGACCCAACGCCTCATTTGAGAATTATCCTTTCAAACTCAAGTCATGGCAAGTGATCCATGGGATCAAGATATATGATATAAAAGGCACAAAGAATAAAAACAAAAAGAGTCAAGGGCTCTCGAGTCTACTGTTTGTGACCTTAATCTTTTGTTTACCCTTTATGGACTCTGTTTCCTGATGAGCAAAGAGAGGGGCTACACTGTAACCATGATGTTCAAATTGTATCCTTTTTTTCTTTTCTTTTTTCTTTTGGCTTTTTAAGACAGGGATTCTCTGTAGCTTTGGAGCCTGTCCTGAAACTCGCTTTGTAGACCAGGCTGGCCTCAAACTCACAGAGATCCACCTGCCTCTGCCTCCCCAAGTGCTGGGATTAAAGGTGTGTGCTACCAACACCTGGCAAAATTATATCTTCTTGACATGAATCAAGAAGAAACCTTCGAAGGAAATCTCATTTTCCCAACAGTTCATCAATTTTATTTATTTTTTCTCAAAGAATAAAGTTTTGGGTACATCTGATTTGTGATTTTTTTGGGGGGGTGATATCTGATTTTGGTCATTTTCCTCCACTTACTTTAGGTTTAAGTTGCCACCTTTTGCCTCAGATTTTCAGAAGTTTTAACGTGACTTTAAATTCTGTTTTTGTCACATATTAGCGAAAGATGTGCATTTTGGTAAATATCTTCTAACGCCACAGCTCACAGATTTCGAAATGCTTTTTTTTTATTTTCAATTGACTAAACTTGTTAATACTCTCCCTTATTGGGTTATTTATAATTATATAGCCTAATTTTAAAAAAATTGGTGGTTTTTTCCTCAGATAACTTTCTGTTTCTAACTTTAAACTCAGTTTAACTATAGTCAGAGAACACATACATTTTATTTTTCAATCCTTCTAGCTTCATGGAAACTAACTGTATCTGGACTAGCTTGGGGACATTCCGTGTACACTGGATTCATACGCTTTTGTATTGATTGTTCTACCCAATGTTGGTGAAGTAAAGATGGCTAAGAGCGTTGTTCAGGACTGTATCACCTTACAAATTTTGGCCTAGTCTATTAGCACAAAGAAAACTTCTTGAAGCACCTATTCCTGTGGACTTGCCACTTCTCCTTTTGCTTAATCATATTTTTCTTTATGTATTTTGAAGCTCATTTGTTAGGTGCATAATTTATCATGTCCATGTTCCCTTGTTGACACAAACCTTCAACATCATAAAACATCCTTCTTCCCCTAATAATACTACTTAGGATGAAATGAAATAATATTATAGCTACTCTAGTACTTATTATTAGTGTTGCACTAACTCTTTTAGTCTTTTATTTATATTTGATCTGAGCTTTATATTTGGAACAGGATTCTATAGATGGTACCTACTTGGGCATTGGCATTGCTTTTTATCCATCTGAAAATTTGGTCATGTGATTTGAAAATGGAGGAGATGATACTGGAAATGAAAGGTTTAAGCATGAATAAGTGCAGGAGGAAAATAAGGGAGAGGAAGGGTGGGTGTAGGTGAAACCAAACTAAGAACGTATGAAAAACCCTTATGGAAGCCCTCCGCTTTGTAAACAAATTAAAATAAATAATAAAAGAGGAGTTTGAAAACAGGCACCCTGCCTGGGCAGGCAAAGCTTCCTCCAGAAGAAATGGATTATTAATTCTAGATCTCGCCAAGCTGACAGTTGAGGTTAACAAGATGGCTATAGGCAGGGCCATCTCCACCCCTGCAAATGTCATCAGCGCAAGAACGGGAAACAACATAGGCTTCTTAGGAAATGGTGCTGAAAGAGTTGCTGAGAGAAGGAGAGTCATGAACGCAAGCCGCTCAGCTGCTAAGTACACGGTCTGGATTTGAACTTGGGCCTCCCAGCTTCGGAGTTTCTGGTCCTAATTCTCTTCTGTCATCCAAGCATGCAGAGTTGCTTGCTATGACCAAATGGTTTCTATCTTCATTTCTGCTGCCATCGATTAAGCATTCCGCATGTGCAACCCCTCCATGGAGCCTCAGGGTTTGTGTCCAAGGCCATTTGGATTCTTTGCATGTCATCCAGATGTTTGCTGCCAACTTTGGGGATGGTTTCTTCCCCACTGTGGTCGGCTGATTGGAATAGGCATCCACAAAGAAATCAGACCAGCTACTGCCTGGAAGACCAAGAAATGACTAACAAAGACATGGAGATGGTCTCTTCAAGCTCTGCATAGCATCTGGGCAACCAAGCTGGGAAAGGAGAAGGGGCTTTTAAGGAGAAGCAAGAGTCAAGTGATGATCTGTCGTGAGGTTTATTGCTCCTGGAATGAGCAGGCCTTGAATTAGTGTTGGGTGGGTTAATGAAATCACTGCCTTTTCTGCCTTTCCATGATTTTATTTCAAAGGCTGCAACTAGATAATAATTCGATAAAGCTGAAATGGCAGGACTGTTTGGCAGATGTATTTATTTATTTTTAATGTTTGGAACAGTGTTCTTGGCTCATCAGGGTGATTCAGTTCAGGACAGGGATGAGTGACGAGCAAAGGTCATCAGCAGTATCTGCTTTTCTCTTGCGGCCTCTAGTGCCTCAGCATAGCCTATTCCTTGCGCCTTTATTTATGCGACTGTAGGAGGACTTATTGACAGGTTCCGAAGCACAGGTCCTACGAGACTTACGCCTATCGTTCCCCCATTTGAGAGTGCTAAGGTTTCGCCATCCACCCACTGAGGTCTGCACAACATAATGAGGAACTGATACCTCTGCTAACATTGCCTCTTGTCCTCTGGGTGTCAGGAAACTTAGCTCTGACCTTTGAGTATTGCTGGGATTGATGCTGATGGCCATTTCCTTGGTTAGGGTCCCAAGGCCTTTGGGATGCCTCCCCCCTGGTCCATCTGAGTGTAGATATATGAAGCCAGCAGGAGAGTAGGCTTCATACCAGCCGAGTTTTAGTCTCTGTTATAATAGTGCTTTCTTATTGGATATATATTATATCTCCATTTAGCCCTGTGTTGATGAAAATGGGATGTCTTAATTTTCAATCATTTTTTTCGCAGTTATGTATCATGTCCATAGCTGTATTGTTCTTCCCAATGCAACATGATGCTTGGGGTGGGAGGGATATCACCTGGTCACATGACCTTCTCTCCCACAGCAGAGCAGTCTTCACCCTCCGATCGCTTGAGTATCTCCTCCTGGATTCACACTTGGCCTAAGAGTTCACTAATGCCTCGATCCAAGCAGGGCTGATCAGTGACATCTGAATGAAGCAGGGGTGGCAGAGGAGAGATTTGATTGAAGTGGGGGTTCCAGGGGAGAGAGTTACAGTGCTCACCATCCTTTCCTCTCTTCCCCTACTTTTTTTCTCTCTTTTCTTTCCTTCTTCCATACCCCTTCCTTTTCTCTTATTTTTCCCCCTCTAATTTCCATGAGAATGAGGTCAACCTAGAGATACTTCTGGTGGCAGATTTTGTCTTCGGATGCCAAAAGAGATGAGTTCAATGTGATTCCCAGAGAGGGTGAGCTGAGAGTAAGTCCAGAGGGCAGCCTGTAGTGCAAGCATCCTTGTGTCTCCAAGTTTCCACCCCTAAAACAAGCACCGAGGCTTCCTGGGGCAGAGGGAGATCCACTTATTTGAATTCAATTTGTTGGATTTGGTTGTCTGTTGCCTTGCAAGACACAGATTCTTAACAGGGATGGTTTTTGAACACAAGGTGTGATTAAGACAAACCCAGTGGTGATCAAGGCAAGCCTGGCTTCTGATCACATCCTGTTCATGATCCAAGTGGAGTATCACTTCACTGGCTGTACCAGGCAAAGCTTTTAGCTTCAAATATAGGGAGAAAATTCTGGGCCCTTCCACAGAGACAGGAATGAGTAATGATCATTCCAAACACAGAGTCTTGCAGCAGGACAAGCCATTGAGACTACAAGCATAGAACCAAAATTCAGCTATAGATCTAATCAGGCGGAGACCTCAGGGCCAGCATTAGTGGTCACAGACTTTGTCCCATGCACTGCCAATGAGTGGCAGGATGGTGCTGAGTTCTGCCCATCAGTGATACCCATTCATCAGGGCTGACTCTGAAAACTGGCCTTCGTAGAATAGATTTCATGTAGGGTCTGAACTCCTGCCAGGGTTAGGCAAGGGCTTCTCTGATTGGAGTAGATCTGGGCATGTGTCTGTGCTCCCATCACAGTTTCCATAGTAACCTCTACCTTGCAGTAAGCATCCTAAGATGGGGACTTCTTCAGACATGGGAAAAGCATTCAAAGGATCTGCATAGGATGAAAGCCACAATGCTGAGTATATTAGGGAAGGCTAAGTTTAAGACCAGAACATCACGAAGAAGGACATGACACACAGGGACACAACTTGGGCAAGGTTCATCAAGAAACCTCTGTGGCATGTTTTCCCAGGAGATCAGACAACCAAGTAGGACCTTATATTCATGCTAGGTGTAATGAACCCGTGTTTAGACTTGGGTCCCTCCCCAAAGATGGCTCACTGTGTTTATGAAAATACCAAAAAATCTGTGAAAGTCTACAATCCAAAATGCTTCTGGTCTCAAGCACTGAAGTTGCAGCCTCGTTTTTTATGGGTGAGGGAACTAGGGTTCAAAGAAGTCACGTGGATAACTAACCCCAAAATCACACAATTAAGTGGCAAAGCCAAGCAGCAACTCTCTCCTCTTGACTGACACTGTACCCCCCTCCCCCAACTTTGGCCAGATTTGTTAGATTCTGAAAAGATCTCTACATGTCTGTGTGCCCAGACTAATGTCAATGTGGCTTTTATTTCATGCCAGGCATGGAATTAGGCCTTTTACTTATAACAGGGCTACTGGTATACAATTACATATTGTGTTCTGAATGTCATGAAGAATTCAGAACCTCAGAGAAGCCCAGTAACGAGCCTGGGCCTATGGAATTCTGCAGCCCATGATCTTTCCAAGATATTCTAAGGCAGAGAGGCCTGAGGAAGGAGTGGAAGTGTGTGCTGATGAAGGGGAAGAAAGAGGCCATGGTGGAGTATGTTTGGAAGCAGAGAAGAATCCAGGTGGTGGTGTCCTTCTTGGGCTGGGAAGCATAAGGGATGCGGGCAGGAGTCCCAGAGTGCCATCTGGCGTCTCATAATGTCACTGAGATGAGCAAAAAGGACAGCAGGCCCGGGCAGGGCTGCGGACTCACAAGGCTGCACCCAGCCTGTGCTGTGGAAGCTAAAGCTGGGGCAGATGATTGTGCAGCAGATGGGAACTGGGGATCACGTGCCTGGCACAGAGGCAGCCAGACGGTCAGTAGGGGTGCTCCTCCTTACATTTGCTGCTTGTGGGTGCTTTCCACTCTCTGTCTTCCTCCTCCTCTCTCCTTTGCTTTCCCTTTTAACTTACACTTTCATTTTCTCAGATCTCCTTTGTCCCTTTTCTGGGCATGGGGATCTTCAAGGATCTCCAGGTATCCCAAGTTCAATGTATTGAAATCAACATCACTCTCTTCCCAACCAACGAACCTACTTCTGCTTGGTCTCTTCTTATGTTCACTTACAGCCATTGCTAGGAATGGACAACTAGGAGGAAACAGCCTTACTTCTGGCCTCATTTTCCTTTTCTCCCCCCATCTCCAGCCATCTTCCTCATGGCTCTCAGCACCTCCTCTGTTTCCCACAGTACTTGACACTTAAGATCAAAGACTTTCTAAGTTGAGTTCCCTCTGTGCGGTGTCTCTCCTAGCCTGGACTTTAAGAGCATCTTCTAGGCAATACTATCAGACTAAGCAAGAGGAGAAAAAGAAAAATCTAATCAGTTTGGAGTGTCTCTGGGAAGGAAAGTGGTGGTCCATCAAAGTTACCAGCCTGCTCAGCCTGTCATGGCTGACTGTCAACTTGACTCTGTTAAGAATCCCCTCAGAGATGTTATACTGTCAACCCGAATCCATTTGGAATCACCTTGGAGATGTAACATTGTCAACCCTACTCCATTAGGAATCACATAGGAGATATTACATTGTCAACCTAATTCCACTAGGAATCACCTAGGAGACATTATATTGTCAACCTGACTCCATTAGGAATCACCTAGGAGACGTACCTCTGATATGGGAATGAAGATGTTCCAGAAAGGCTCAACTGAATGTGGGTGGCACCATCCCATAGGTGCAACTTCTGAACTGAATTAAAAGGTAGAAAGGAGAAGGGATCTTGGAGCCAGCATTCATCTCTCTCTGTTTCCTGACTGTGACTACAATGTGACTGATCCTTGTACTTACCACCATGGCTTTCTTGTTATGATGGACTGTACCCTCAAACATGACTCAAAATAAGCTTTTCCTTCCTCAAGTGGTTTTTGTCCCTGTTCAGGGTTGGTCTTGTCTACTCACAGACACTGGCATACATCAATGTCTTCTGGAAACACAGCCATAATCATACATGTGTGCTTCACCAGTCCTAGGAATCTCTAGTGCAGTCAAGTTGACAGCTCACACCAACCATCACAGGGGCCGATGGTCAGGGAAATGGGCGTCTCTAGTCACACAGCCTCAAGGAAAATTAATTCTGTCAATAGCTCACTGAGCTTAGGAGTGAGTTCTCCCCAGAGTCTCCAGAAGTGAATAGAGCTGCGTGCTGGTTAGTTTATTGTTTTTCAACTTGGCATGGCTAGAATCATCCGGGAAGAGGGAATGTCAGTTGAGAAATGAATTGCCTTCATCAGATTGGCCTATGGGCAAGTCTGTGGGGGCATTTCCTTGCTTGAGATTGACACAGGGGTGTCCAGTTCATTGACCAGGTGGTCCTGGAGTCTATAATAAAGTCAGCTGAGTGAGCTATGAACAACAAGCAAGGCAGTAAGCATTACGCCTCCATGGCCCCTGCTTCTGTCCCCTTCTCCTGGTTCTCAGCCTGAGGTCCCTCCCTCCATGGTCCTTCATGATGGACTATAAGCTATAAGATGAAATAAACCCTTTCCTTCCCACATTGCTTTAGGTCATGGTGTTCATCACAGCAGAAGACAGAAAATTAGAATAAGTGGTCACCACATCTTGACTTTGGCCGGAAGAGACACTGAGCAGAGGATTTAGTCCTATTGGGTTACATTTGTGAACTATAGAACTGGGAGGTGTGTGTGCATGTGCGTGCATGTGTGTGCATGTGTGTGTGTGTACACGTGTGTGTGTATGTACCATGGCACTCAAGTAGAGGTCAGAGAGCTGCTTTGAGGGTTAGTTATCTCCTTTCACTGTATGGTCTGGTGTTGAATTCATTCATCAGGTTCACACAGCAAGCATGCTTACTGCTGGGCCATTTCACTGGCTCAACTGAGTCATATTTTAAAGCCTGGGAGTGTGTAGCACTCTGTTCTGGCAGCCCTGCATGGCTTTTGATACACATAGAAGACAATAGGGAGGGCCGTTAGCATGCACTGGCAACTGTTGCTGCCCAGACACTAAGAGTCCTTCAGACTGCTCTGCAGTGTGGCCCTCAGCAAGCAACCTGAAGCAGTTTTTAATGACTTAAGCAGCAAAGAAATGTAAGAGAAATGAGATGTGCTCTTGCCCAGCCAGGATTTTATTTGGGTACATGAGACACACTACAGCTGTGGTGTGTCAGGGAGCCTACTGGTACACTTGGTTCTTGCGCCTCATTTAGCATCCCTGACCCACCTACCTCCCTTCTTATAATATCACATCTCTTCCCAGCTTTGAGCCAGGCAAGAAAGAAAGAGCAAAATGTGCCCCGGTTTGGAACTTCATCCTGAATCAGACTTTCAGAGACAATCTGATGTGGATGATCCTAATTTCTGCCATTATGAGTCATAATTAATAATGACTGAGGTAGAATGGATGAATGGTAGCATATCATCTGGGCCTCACCTTTATCCAATCCAGTTCCTATATGTTGGGATTTGAATGTGATGTCTGTAGAGGCTCAGGTTAGTTAGGGTTCAGTTATAAGCCCATAGGCTTCTGGGAAGCGGTTAGATTCTCAGGATTCTGATGTAGTCCACAGATTAACATCCCTTGATGAATCCATCAATATTGCAAGGTGATGTAAAGCAGGACATGAGGGCTAAACAAATATTATTGTGGGTTATGTATCTTTGGTGGTCATATCTTCCCCTATCTCTCATCTGTCTCTGTCTCTCTGTCTCTTCTCTCTATCATGTCTCGGTGTCTCTCTCTGTCTCTCTCTTCACCATGAGGTGAATACCCTCTGTGATATTCTTTTTACCCCCGTGGTACTCTGACTAACCACGGGCCTAGAAGCATGGGCCCAGCTGGCCACAGACTGAAATATCTTAAACAGTGAGGCAAATGAAAAAAAAAACCTCCCCCCTTTAAGTTGTCTTTCTTAGGTTCCTTGTTTGCGAGAATGATAAAACTGACTAGCACATTGCATCTTTTAAGACATATTCAACCCAAGACAAGATATTTTGTTTACACCACTCATCTGATCCTAACAACGGCTCTAAGAGATGGGGGCTGTTGTTATCATGTTATCGTCCCGTTACCATGGGAGAAGCAGATCCATAGTTAGAGACCAAGCAAGTTCAAGGTCATATGGCTGGGAATTTGCATGCTTGTTGACAGTTAGACTCCAGAGTTGGTCCTGCTTTCTGTCTCTAATTAAAGCTTGGGGAAAGTGCTCTTAAAGGAAGAAGGACAAATGCTTCTTTCTTCCTTTGTTTTTTTTCATATTTCATTCTCTATGTAGCTTAGGCTACACTAGAACTGAGACTCTTCCTGCCCCAGCCTTCCAAGGGCTAGGACTGCAGGCCTACATCACCACACCCACCACTAGACTTTTCTGCTTCTTGTTTTATTTTCCTCTTGTTGAGAAAAGTCAATTTAGTGTTGTTAGTAGCAATGAAATGCAGTTAATAGCTGATATACATTTATTAATAGCACCAGTTATAGAAACAGCCATTGTACTGTGTTCTGGAAGTAGAAGAAGCCCAGCCTATGGTCTTCTCAAGCTTCATTCAAACTCGAGTTAGGTGAAACCTTAGCAATTACTCAAATCTATTCAATTTATCAACTGTCTGGTTTCTTTCTCAACCCGGGAGGCAATGTGAATCCTCCATCCTCTAAGTTGTTCCTGTCAGAGCTGGAAAAGAAGTCACACCTCAGGGTTGTGTCATTTGCACACTCAGCATGGATGAAATGGTGTTTAGGGTTGTGTCATTTGCACACTCAGCATGGATGAGATGGTGTTTATGGTTGTGTCATTTGCACACTCAGCATGGATGAGATGTGTGTTTAGGGTTGTGTCATGTGCACGCTCTCAGCATGGATGATATGATGTTTAGGGTTGTGTCATTTGCACACTCAGCATGGATGAGATGGTGTTTAGGGTTGTGTCATTTGCACACTCAGCATGGATGATATGATGTTTAGGGTTGTGTCATTTGCACACTCAGCATGG
>LOJH01007846.1:30718-50982 GCA_001685095.1 Ellobius talpinus
GGACTGGGAGAGGACAGGGTTGGATGAGGGGTGTCTGTTCTCCACATCAACCCAGCAGGCTTGGGGTTCTTGAGGAGAGATGCTGGCTATATAGTTCTCCCCCGAGTGTTCTTGCTTAAACAGCTGGTACTATCACTGAACGCAGCGCAGATGTAGCCAGTAACTTAGTATTATGCTAAAAGCTTCTTGACAAGGGCTGGGCAGCATTTATGCTGTTCCAAGTCATCTAGAGGTGACTGGAAGTTATGGGCAAACATTGAACCATTAGGTGAGGGGCTTGACACCTTCACGTGTCAGGGACGAGCTGACCTTTTGTTCTCTGATATTTGTAACATCCTGAGAAGGAAACGAAGCAATACATCTGGGAACAGATAGTATTCGGTCTCACAAAATGAGGACGTTCTTATGTTTTTTTCTTTTAACTTTATTTTTATTCTTTGAAAAATTTTATACATGTATATAATATATCTTTTAAGATATTTATTTTTATTATTTTATTTATGTTTATGTATGTGTCTGTGTGAGTGAATGCCGCGTGTGTATGGATGCTCACGGAAGCCAAAAGAGGACTTCCAATACCTTGTAGCTGGGGTTACGAGCAGCTGTGAGCCACCCAATGTGGGTGTCGGAAACTGGATTTGGGTCCTTTGCAATAGCAGCAAACATTATCTATCAGCTGCGCGTCATTCTCCAGTTCTTACAATGTATCTTGAACATAACCACCCCTCACTTTTTGGTGAAATTATATCCTTGCCAAATTACTAGTATAATTAACCTGTCTCCCCACACATACTGATGCAGAACTGTATTTAATACATTTTAAAATGAACACATCAGTGTAAAGGTTCTAAGTGAATGAATCACTGAGACCTTGGTTGGATGCGGATCACATAGCAGCGATAACCATGGCTCAGCCCTGCCACTGGCAGGGGCTAGCTCTTTCTCTGCGTAAACCCTGAAAATGCAACCTTGTGGGTGTTATCAGCCTGCAAATCTGAACCCAAGCCCTGGGATGAGAATGCTCTTTTGTTAGCTGGCTGCCAATCAATTCCTTGTAGACCACTGTGTTACAAGACGGTTGTAAGGATGTCAAAAGATGCAGTATTTCTAACATAACAGCATTTAAAAGCTTATTAAGCAAGTAACACAGGGCCTTCATGTTGTAGCTCATAAATAAAAACAAAGGAAAAAGATAAAAAGCCATTTGCCATCCTACTACCTAGAATGAATCATGGTTGGTTTTCTAGGACTTTTGAATTTACATACATGCATACATACATACATACATGCATGCATACATGCATGCATACATACATGCATACACACACAATGCATGGGCACTGATATACATACAATACACATCCATATATAGTAACAACCATGGTATCAAGATAACACTGCTAAATTGCGATATTTACAGGGCCTTCCCATGCACACATTACTCTAATGCTTTTATACGTTGTAGCTCACTTAAGCTTCATCATAACCCTAGGAGGCTTAGGAATGAGGGTTACTTATGAGGCAGGAATTACTATTATTACTGCTCAATTCAGAGTGGAAGACTCTGAGTCTCAGAGAGGCACAATTAGGTGACATCGCAGAAATAGAAGGAGTGCTTAAACCTCATCAGTTTGACTCCAAAGGGTTTTTTTTAAACCAACAGACAAGAAAATCTTGTTTTATTTTTCATTAATGGTATCCACCAGGTTTCCATTGCAAGACAGTTTGCAGAGTTCAAATCAAGCAGAGTTAATCATAAACAAAGTAAATGACCGCACCGGATTAGTGTCTGCTGCAGCCGCTGCATTTAAAGCTGAGCATCTTTGTGAAGACTGCCTCACTCTAAGGGGGTTGCTTTCAATAGACATTTTCAGGAGAAAAGACACAAGTCAGTTCAACAGAAAGTTTTAATTGTAGGAAAGACACAACTCAGCACATAACCATTCATAATCAACATTGGAAAGATATTTGCTCAAATGATTTATTTTTTATCTATCTTGATAGAAGTTTTTATTTTTGTGTTTGCAGCCTACTGTGCAAAACAAACAAATGATATGCATAAAAGGCTTCCAAAACTGGTTAATATTTCAGAAAGATACATGCAGCAAAATTAAGGTGTTCTTTTATTTCATTTTGTTTTGTTTTGAGACAGGGTTTCTCTGTGTAGCCCTGGTTGCCCTTGAACTCACTCTGTAGACCAGGCTGGCCTCAAACTCACAGAGATCTGCCTGCCTCTGCCTCCCGAGTGTTGGGGTTAAAGGTGTGCACCGCCACCACCTGTTTTTAATTAAAGTATACTTTCATCATTTCTCTCCAGTTTTGTTCCTTCTTCCAACTCCTCTCATGTTACCCATTTAAATTTTTAGCCTCCTCTTCTTTGTAATTGTTTTACACACACACACACACACACACACACGTAAATAAGGCCTGCTGAGTTTGATTGGTGCTACTTGCAGGCCTATGATATCAGGATTGACTGCTTAGTATTGGCTAACCAAATAAGGGGCTCCTTCCTGGGAAAAGATTGCTTCTCCTGCTCTGAGAATCCCCTAGTTGTCTATAGGTTTTTGTCTAGGGAAGGAGCCGCAGGAGAAATCCTCCTTCCATGGTAACATGTCTATTGGTGGTGTTCTTATTCAGGTCGTGTTTAGGCAGCCATATTGCTGAGGTTTCATGGGGGAAGCTGCCCTGTCATTTCTAGGAGATACCCTTACAGCAGCCTTAATGGTACTCTGGGTTTTTATAAGCATTATAATCTTTCTGTCCCATCTCTTGAAGATTCCCTGAGCCTTAGGTGTAGGAGTTGTGTTGTAGATCTATCAGTTGGAGTTGGGTATCCAATGATAAATTGTTTTCTGTATTTTGACCAGTTGTGGTTTTCTGTCATTGTCTCTTTCTGTTGCAAAGAGAAGTTTTTTTGTTGAGGGGTGAGGGCTACACTTATTTATGGGTATAAGCCTAAATATTGAGAACACAGTTGTTTAGTAAATTGGCAGCAGTAAGCTCTCCTCTAAGATCTATGCCCTCCCTAGCCCCAGATAGCTGGCTAGCTTTCCAGTACCAGGTCTGATTTCCCTCCTGTTGAGTGGGCATTAAGTCCAAAAAGAGTTGGTTACTTCGAAGATATGAATGCCACTACTGCATCCTTAGGGACATATTGCCATGCTGGCTGTTGTGATTCATGGCTGGGTAAGACTATTGGTTACTTTCTTCCCTTACTAGCTTGCAGAGCACTTCCCAAGACTATGGCTAGTCTTCAGGCAAAAGACTTCTAAGCCAGATCCAGCTAGGATCTTCCCAATAGGACCTAGCTCCAACCTTTGGGAAGCAACCAAGGACGATAGCGATTAGCCTATGTTTTTCTTAGGGTCTCTTCAGCTTGCCTGACCAACAATTCATATGGGGTTTTATCACACTTGGCATTGAGTTTTTTGTTAGATAGTCTATGGCTCTTGAGAGGAGCATTGTTGGTCCAAGGGATTTAACTTCATTTAAATTTTGTATGCATACATATATAGTTGCATGTAATTTAGAGGAAGCAAAAACCAATATTCCCTATTTTCATATAAATAATAGGGAAAATAAGCCTTTCCCCCCACAAACATCCTTAGTGTTATTTTTCCTTCCTTCCACCCTCTCCTGCACTGACTGCCCTTGGCCATTCTCAATGTCCCCCTTATTGATCCCGTTTCTCCTTTATATCACGTATATCCTGCCATTTCCTTCTCTAGTTCCCTGCTTTCACAGTCCCATGCTTCCCCTATAGTTCCTTTTTGTTTACCTGGTTCCTATGGTTACTCCAGCTTGTAACCCAGAAGGTTTTGTGCTAGGAACCACAGATGTGAGAGAACAGTGACATTTGTCTTTCTGGGTCTGGAATATCTCACTCCATATACTATTTTTAGCTTCATCTACCTACCTTCAAATTTCATGATTTCGTTAGATCAATATCCGTAGTGGATACATGCCTCATTTTCATCATCCATACTTCAGTAGAAGGACATCTATTCTATTTCCTAGCTATTGTGAACAGAGGAAGAGTGCATATGGCTGAGCAAGTACCTGTGGAGTAGGATGTCGGGTCAGTCTCTAATATTGATCACCAAATTTCTTCAGGACGTTGTAACTGTCTCCTAGGATGAAGAACAGCAAGTACATGGTTCCTATGGCAGGAAAAAGTATAGAAGGCCAAGTCTGGGTCTTCAAGAAGCAGAAACAAGTCTAAGGCTGAGTGAAGCTGGGAGTAGATGAGGTTGGAGAGATATAAACAAGGACCACATTGTGAGGGACTCCATAACCACAGAGGACAGAACCTGTCTGCTGTGGGATAATGCTTTCATACCCTGTAAAGATTTGTCACTCATATTGGCTTAACAAAACACTGATTGGCCAGCAGCCAGGAACTAGATGCGGGGAGACCAGACTAGGAGAATTCTGGGAAGAGAAAAGACTCAGTCTACAGTCACCATCCAGACGCAGAAGAAGCAAGATGAGAATGCTGCACTGAGAAAAGGTTCCAAGCCACGTGGCTAACACAGACAAGAATTATTGGTTAATTTAGGTTGTAAGAGTTAGTTAATAATAAACCTGAGCTAATATGCCAAACAGTTTATAATCAGTATAAGCCTCTGTGTGTTTCTTTGGGACTGAATATTTGCGGGACTGGGGAGGACAGAAACTTCCGTCTACAATTGTCCTTGTCCTCCTGGATACAAAATGATACTTCTCATCATTCCTTGCATCCACATAGGTCTATGTGATTGACTTCTAGCCAATAGGAACCCCAGCTTGGGACTCTGTGTTCTTTTCTCAACATGGTTCCACTAGAATTGATATGCTTGAGATAAAGGAGCCACAGAGGGAAAGAGCCTAAATCTCTGTGTCATTTGGAGGCAATCTGGCCTTTCACTAGAGAAACCTGTTTGGACCTCGCAAGGAGAAAACTTCAGAATTGCAAACATAGTTGATAATGCTGCAGGTGTCCCTTCACCAAGTTAAGGGAATCTTTAAAGTGTGATGGGAAGCCATCAATAGATTTTTTTGTCAGAAAAATATGACCATCTGATTGAAGCTGTGGCTAATTTAATCCTTCTAATATAGTTTGTTGACTTAGAGAGAGGATGGGATTAATGAAGTCGATGAGATTTTCTCTCATCAGTGCATCTGTGAACTCCAAATTCTTCCTGAGCAAATGGTCCAGAGTGCAGACCTGACAGCCAGGCTCCATGTCTCCTTGGATAAACTTTTGATTTCATCTTTCTCCCCTCAAACATCCACCTCTCTCTGCTTCCTAAATGTGCATGCAACATGACCAGCTGCCTCAGGCTACCACCACCATCACCACACTGCATCTTCCCTTCCATGATAGACTGTACCTCAAACTGTGAACCAAGATAAACCCACACATAAGTTGTTTTTCTGAGGTCATTTTGGGACATCAATAAGAAAGGTAACTTATGTATTTTCCCTGGAACAGGAGAGGGAAAGAAGAAGAGGAGGAGATGGTGTAGGAAGAGGAGGTGGGGGAAGAAGAAAGAGGAGGGAGAGAAGAAGAGGAAGGAGGGAGGGGGAGTCTGGCTGCTGGCAGGGCACTGTTGAGGGTACTTTAGTTCTCTGTGGTACCTAGAACTTGTTGAGAGGTTTTTTGCAGCAGCTGGGCTTCCTGATCACATATGTGTTGTGGTGTGGGGTACCCAGAGAGATTCTTTTTTGCTACTGGTACTGGGTAGTGGGGAAAATTATAGCTTAAATTACAGACCTTCTTCAAAGGAGGTGGGTATGATTAACTGGACTAAGATAGAAAGATATGTGAAGAATGCCAACTCCAACTGGGCCAGCTCCACAGGACATTTTTGTGGGCTGGTTCCGAGGGGAGATCTGAGCCAACAAGGGACATTTGCTCTCATCAGTGTGTAGCAATGCAGGTAGGAATCTTTACTCGGCCATGAGTAGTTGGAAGTTTTGAGCCAACAGGACTTTAGAGGACACGTCCCCTGTGGTTTTCCTGTTTTCATGAAGAAAATGGGAGAAATTTTGTCCTGCCATGCAGGAGGCAGAAGTATTTGAGAGAAATAGACTTCATATATTTTGCCTGTTGAGTTATCCCCCAAGAGATGAGGAAAGCCTGATTTGATTGACTAAATTAGGAGAAGGACCTGAATATGTGTGTTCATCCCATCTCTCTCCTTTCATGATGGGCTGTCTGTAGGATGCAGGCTTTCCCAGGGCCCCATAACAGAGCTGCTCATGTCATGTATGCCTGCAGCCTAGAGCTGAGAAAGGCTCAGATGCTGCCCAATTCTCCACACCGTGACCTGAAGCCTCTAAAACCACGAGCCCAAATACATCTTTCCTCTTTTAAGTTATGTTGTATAATTTGTCACAGCAGCAGCAACAACAAAAACTAACAACTTTCACAACACATTCCATTAGATGTCTCTGGGGGTAACATCTCTGGGAGTGACATCTCTAGGGGTGATATCTGAGGAATCCACCTGGCCAGGAACACTTGTCTCCTTCTCCACTTAGGCAACACCAGCATCTTAGCTGACAACTGATTCCCCCATCTGACTTCAGCACTTTAGTTCTCCTTGAGTTTTTATCCCCTGGGGCTAGTGAAGCAAAGGTGAGACCAATCCCTTAAGTCCCCACACCAAGAAAGGACAGGAGCATAGCAAAATCCTGAAAGCTCAGTACGTATTAGGACTGAGCCGTATAAGACAATGGTTCTCAACCTTCCCAAAGATGTGATCCTTTACCACACTTCCTCACATTGTGTTTATAAAATGTCTTTCGTTGCTACTTCATAATTGTAATTTCACTACTGTTATGAATCGTAATGTAAATATTTTTGGGAGATCGAGGTTTGCCAAGGGGTCATGATCCACAGGTTGAGAACCAGCAGCCTGAGAGCTCTGCAGAGGGAAACAGTGGAACCCATCAGAATCACTTCCAAACATTGAGAGCCAGGAAGACTGACTTGAAGCTGTTTCATGCCTCGGGCAGCTGAAGTCTGTTAGATTGGGTGTTCTTTCTGCAATGTTTCCTATTGTTATGGTTTTATGGTGCTGGGAATCAAACCCAGGGCTGGGAGCATGGTAAGCCAATGCTACTACTGAACTGTACCCTCCTGGGCTCAGATTTCTTGAGTGTTCTTGATAATTCCAAGATCATTTTATAACAGCCACTTAAGGGACTGCTTTAGCGGGGGGGGGGAGCAAAACCTCCCAAACCATTGGTTTCTCACTTGTTGGGCCAATAAGGTAACTGAATGCAGGCTGAGAGCCCAGCATATCTGCCTTCCTTTTGTGCCTGCCTTCTTCATTTGGATCAGGCTCCTGCCTGCTTCTCGTTGGTACGTTAACCACCCAGGGATGGTCCAAATACCTAACCCACCTCAGCCCCTATGTGTCTAAAAGTGCAAACAAGTCATTGTCTTAAACCTGTAGTCCTCTTGGATCCAAGGAACAGCAAAGCCTCACAGGACAGAACCCATCCCCTCAACCCCAACCCCTACTTTCCCACCCCTACACTTCACCCCACCCCCATCCCTGCCATTGTAATATGCTATTATCCATGATCTGTGAGGATGCACCCTGGAAGAAAGAGATCAATTTTTTAAGGAACCAGAGTGATGGCTTCCAGACATGATGGCTTCTTCCCCAGGTCACCTCTCAGAACCAGAATAGAGACAACCAGCCAGACCATTCCTTGGCCAGGACAGTTTCACAGACCCTTCTACTTCTTGTCCCATCCTTCCTCAGCTTAACCCTGAAGCTCATGTCAATACCTCAGAGATGAACTGGGTCCCTTTGTCTGATTCCCTTCTCCAACATTGCATGTCTGGTTAATTGGCACACTGGCATGGCTGCTGGAGCCTTGCCTGTGGAGGCTGCTGGAGCTGGGGGATTTTACCCTAAAACTCTAGTTAGAATTGTCAACTTGAGGCTGGCCTCCTAGATCCGGCTTCCTTCCAGTTCCTTCTCTGACATGAATGTGCATTCCTTTGCCTTGACCATGTTTGGCAGGTGATGCAGAGCAGGGAGTGTGAGCAAGACCTCTTGTAAATGAAAGTTTCTGTCCCGCCTTGTCCCGCAGCCATTCAGTCCCAAAGAAACACACAGAGGCTTATATTAATTATAAACTAGTTGGCCTATTAGCTCAGGCTTATTATTAACTAGCTCTTATAGCTTAAATTAACCCATAATTCTTTTACATTTAGCCATGTAGCTCGGTACATGTAGCTTTTATCAGTGAGCTTCCTCATCTTGCTTCCTCTGTGTCTGGCTGGTGACTGTGTCTCTGCCTTTTCTCTTCCCAGAATTCTCTTAGTCTGGTCATCCCGCTTATACTTCCTGCCTGGCTACTAGCCAATCAGCATTCTCTTAAACCAATATGAGTGACAAATCTTTCCAGTGTACAACTGTACCCACAACAACCTCTGAGCAGATTTGTGTGAGTCTGCTATCTACAGCTTTGAGACGGGGCCACTTAACTAAGCCCTGTTACTTCTGTTTCCTCAGCTGGAAAATTAGGACCATTATTAATGTATTATAAGTATTCAATTTGGACTTATTTGTGGAAATTCCTAGGACACATCTCCTAGCACACAGGAACTCTGGGTTAACTAACATTTGTGTGTGTTTGAGATTTGACTGAGAATTTGAGTTCAGAGAGACATCTGACTATACACACTGTTGTAGACAAGTCGAAACACCCAGTTTGCTGCTCCTGATGTGTCTGCTCAGCTTCTAGCATGAGTTTCAGCAAGCCCTACTGTGTATGGCACATTCTTCTGCCTCCCCTGTTTCTTGGCTAGAGTCTCCAGATTGGGGGTTCCAGTGTCTGCAGTGGGGTGTGGGGCTTTACAGTACAAGTTCCTCACTGATAGCTCATAGATTTTTGTTGTTGTTCTTATTATTTTTTAAATCATTCCACATTTTCACTCTTATGAAAATAGCCACTGTTATCTATTTCACCGGCGGCTGGAGACAGAAGCTTCTAGGCTTTGCCCATGAGCAGTTGGCTGTGGCCCTGATTCAGCAAGTTCCGGCCCTCATTCTGCAAGGTCAAGGTTGGGACTGTGTTGGAGATGGAATCAGGTTTGTTCTGGGGGTTAGGTAGGCCTGGGAGAAGCATCAATGCTCTTACAAAACAGAGGAGCTGGTGGCCAATGGCGCCATTATGAGGGTAAAGGAGATCCAGGCTGGATGCCATCTCTGTTTGCAACAGCTCATGACCTGGTGCTAGTTACTCCACCTCTCTGGATCCCGGTTTCTTTATTCACAAAACATGACCTCATGCAAGACAGTTACCTTCATTAGGTTGTTCCTGATGCCAGTCTGTGAAGGTAATCATGTGTTTTCAAGGCCCAGTTATACTGTGGGTGCTTATCAGTCGTTCCAGCCCACTTGATTCCACCCTGTTATTTTGATCCAGGCAGGTGTTGTTGTCCTCGTGTGTGTCTGTGTGTGTGTGTGTGTGTGTGTGTGTGTGTGTGTACATGTTCATCTGTGAGGGTACCCATATACCACAGAGAGCCTTTGGAGGTCAGAGGACGAACCCGTGGGTCTGTCCTCACCTCTTACCTTGTTTAAGGCAGAGCTTTCCTGTTTGCCTTTATGTTACGTGCTCCAGGCTAGTCAACTTGCAAGCTTCCAGAAGATTCTGCTATCTCTGCCTCTCATCTCATTATAAAAGTGGGGGGGGGGCGGTAGACAAGTGTCACCATGTCTGACTTCAATACGGGTTTTAGGGATCCAGACTCCGGTCGTGAGACTTGTGCAACAAGTTCCTCTGCCCATTGAGCACACCCCTATCCCCATCATGCATTTGAGACTTTCTCTCTCACTGACTTGAGACTCACCGATAGGTTGTATCTGGTCAACAAGTCCTGGAGAACTACCTGCCTCCTTCTCCGTGTTGGTGACAAAGGATCGTAGCATCAAGCATAGCATTTTTGAAATGTGTGTCCTGGGGCTTGAACTCAAGTCCTTATGGTTGCAAGGTAAGCATTTTGTCCCCTGAGTCATCGTTCCATCCCTACTGTCCTATTTAGGACACGGTAGCCCAACTGTCTGCTCATGAAAAATTATGTAATCAAGATGATTAATGACATCCCTCCTGGAAAACACTGGGGACATTTGCAGCTTCTCACCATGACACTCTTTGAGTTAGTTTTAACTGGACAGGATTTTGAATGCGGATGTCATTGTTTGTCAACCTTCCTTCCTCTGGTTCCTGAGTTTTGTGGTTTGCAGGGGAAAGCCTTCTTTCTCAAGACACTTTAACCTAGCCCCATAAAATCCCACCATACTTCTAGAGGTGAAGCCCAGAACAGGCACCAGGCACCATCAGTTCCTATGGGGATGTTACCATTGCTAAGGGGCAGAGCCTCCATCACCCACTGTTTCTACTGCCAAGGGACAGAGCCACCACCACCCACTGTTACCATTGCTAAGGGGCAGAGCCACCACCACCCACTGTTACCACTGCTAAGGGACCCATTGACACTTCACCTGCGTGTATATTTGATTTGTGTGAGGGTAGAACCCCACAACCCGAATACCACCCACTGAGCTCCACTGCCTGACACCGTAGTTCTTGGTTTATATTTGGGTTATGGGACATACTCAAACCACAGGACTGACAGCAGTGATTTTTATATGGACAATGTTTTACTTTTTTTCAGAGCGGGAACCCCAGACAGCAGGAGCTTCAGACCTCCCTCCTTACTGATTTGACGACACGAGACCTTCTTTCTAAGCAGCCGAGCATCTGTGAACAAGCAGTAAGGCAAAGGTCACAATAGTCCTACCTTCACGTCACCCTGGGGATCCTTCTTGGCTCTAAACACAGAGCCAGCAGCCTGGAGTGACAGCCTGACTTGGGTGCCTCTCAGGAATGAGTCTGGTATCCATTAACAAGCCTGGCTATTTTATGGATCAATTAACCAGGGAAGCTGTGGAGGGGAAATTCTTTTTTTTCTTTAGAGGGGAAATTCTGACATTGTGAAAGCCTGCCTCTCTCTGTCCTCATCTCTTTTCTCCCCACTATATCCTGGGACCCTGCCACTGTTTAACACATAAGCCAACTTGGCTCTCCCGGCATCTGCAATCTGATCATTTGACTATTGCCTGGCCCTTGGTCAAACCACAGGGGAACCCACTGGTCAGTGATTAGATCTGGGCTGTGATTATAATGGTTTTATGTGAGTGGGGTCTCTGTTTATGGCCCCGCTGCTGTTAGAGAGCTGCATTACCATAATGAGGCAGAAGCCCTCATAGACATACTCAGGAGGAGCAAGCAGTGGGGACACACTAGACTGATGGGGTTACCACGCGTCTTTCCTTGATCATGGTGTGAAGAAAGGTGATGGACTGGGCTACTGCCGAGCAGGACCCAGGTAGTCTTCCTGTTAGCCACTGCATTTTGAAGCGACCCGAAAGCCAGTATTGTTAGAACGCCAATGTCTCCAAAGGAGCCACAGAGAACAAAGGAAATGGCCCTTGGTCACAAAGGACACCATGGCTGTGGTGTCTGCTGGAGAAGACATCCGGTGGTGGCAGCGGTGATGGTGGTGGTGGTGGTGGTGGTGGTGGTGGGGAGGCTGATATTTAGAGCACTTCTCGATCCTGTAGGGCTTTCTGTTGTTTTTGACCCCGGAGTCCCACTGTGGGATCTGTTCCCAGGTGGCTCTCCTTGAGAGGAGGAAGTTCTAGAAGATGAGGTATCAGGCAATACCCTTTCTTTGAAAGAAGAATCATTAAGATGGTCTTCAGGGAGGGAGAGGCGATGGCTCAGTTGGTAAAGTGCTCGCTGCACTAGCATAAGGGGCTGAGTTTGAACCCCCAGGAACCACATAAAACTGGGTGCAGGGCTGTGGGTCCACAGCCCTGGAAGGGGTAGATGGGGGAATCCGGGGAACTTCTTGGTCAGCGAGCCTCGCCAACTGGTGAGCGTTGGGTTTACTGAGAAATTCTGTCTCAAAAAAAAGGTAGATAGTAATGTAGGGGGACACTCGATATCAACTGCTGGTGAGCACACACACATACACACACACTCACACATGTAAATATACACCACATACACACATGTGTATGTTCACACGTACAAAGGTGTTGTCTGAGGGAGAAGTAAATACATTTGTGATTGTCTTCGTCCATTTTCTGTTTTTTGTCGCAGAGAACTGGAGACGGGGTATTTTTGTGAGAGAAGTCCACTAGACCCTGGAGTCGGGAGGCTGGGAAGTCCAGGAGCACACGGAGCTCCTGTCAGCCTCTGCTGAGGTTCTCACGACAGTTCCACTCACGGCAGTGTGGGGCGTTAGCAGGCATGTAAGAAAGAGGCAAAATACTAGGAATGGGCTGGTTGTCTAACAGCCTGCTCTCCTAGGGCCTGGTCCAGTTCACGCAGACTGAGAGCTCACTCTGAGGAGATGATGTTGATCCCTTCCTGAAGTAGAGCCCTCACGACCTAGATAGTCCCACGGAGCTCCACCTCCTGACACTAGTGCCATACGTGGGGATTGGAGGGACATACTCAAACCACAGCAGGGACAGCCGTGACTTTGCTCTTTTGCAACATTGTGAACACAGTGCAGCTTTCTGAGGCGGCTAAATCTGCTCTCCTGAGAGCAGGGCATGCAGCCACTTCTCCGCCTGTTGGGTAATATTGTTTTCAGGTGTGTGACTTTTGTTTACGTTGTATTTGTTTAACTCTGTGAAGCTGTGTTACTGTGCCTTTCTAAAACACCTGATGGTCCTAATAAAGAGATGAATGACAAATAGCGAGACAGGAGCAAGGACAGGTGGGGCTGGCAGGCAGAGAGCATAAATAGGAGAAAAAAATGGGAAGAATGAGGAGCAAGAAAACAAGGAGAGGAGGACATCAGGGGCCAACCCCCTAGCCACCCAGCCACCCAGCCAATCGTGGAGTAAGAAGGACAGAAAGGTATATAGAAATAGAGAAAGATAAAAGCCCAGAGGCAAAAGGTAGTCGGGATAATTTAAGTTAAGAAAAGCTGGCTAGAAACAAGCCAAGCTAAGGCTGGGCATTTCTAACTGAGAATAAGCCTCCGTGTGTGTGATTTATCTAGGAATTGGGTGGCGGGCCCCCTCAAAAAGCCAAGAGTAAAACCACACAACATTCACCTGTGACCCTTAGCCACGGCCTTGCCTCTCTCTGTCTGCTCAACTCCTTCCTAGCCTATCATCACTTGCTGCTCTTTACTTTCCTTATCCTGAGCCTTTTGGGATGCAAGTTGCTTATTTGAGAGCAGAAACGTAAAAGAAAAGAACATGAGACAAGGAGGGAAGAAGCCAAGAAAGAGTGTGTTAGTATAATGGTTCATGGACAACTAGTGTTGAATGCTATTCTGGGCTCTAGGATCCAATGCAGCACACCCTCCAGGGTTATGCTGTCCTAGGGCAGAATGGCCTTCTTCCTGTGTATTTGGTGAAAATAGTCAAAGGGTTCTAAGTCTGGAAGTTGCAAGTCTGGTTCCCAAGATGACATGGGACTGTCGCTGTAAGAATGTAGTATTAATCCGGTCTCTGCCCCTGCTTCCTCTCACACAGATCAACAGGACCCTACTGAGATTTTGTCTGTGAGTCCTAACTAATGGACATGTTGGTGCCAGGATTTCTCACCTGAGTAGTATCCTTGCTCTCTCCAAGACCTTTATCATGAAGGGATGTTTTATTTTGTCAAAAGCTTTTTCAGCATCTAATGAGATGACATGTGGTTTTTATTTTTCAGTTTGTTTATATGGTGGATTATGTTGACAGATTTTCATATGTTGGACCATCCCTGCATCTCTGGGATGAAGCCNTCATGAAGGGATGTTTTATTTTGTCAAAAGCTTTTTCAGCATCTAATGAGATGACATGTGGTTTTTATTTTTCAGTTTGTTTATATGGTGGATTATGTTGACAGATTTTCATATGTTGGACCATCCCTGCATCTCTGGGATGAAGCCGACTTGATCATGGTGGATGATGATTCTGATGTGTTCTTAGATTCGATTTGCCAGTATTTTATTTAGTATTTTTGCATCAATGTTCATGAGTGAGATTGGTCAAGGGTGCAACTTTTAAGAGTAGCTAGATTCCAATCAGCTTCTAACAACTGAACTTCAGTCAATGACAGGCAGTCAAGTGACACCCCCAAAGGCGAAGGCTTTGCTGTAGCCAGTCTGGTTATCTGTGCTTTCAATTTCTGTCAGCTGACTGCCTATGCTTTGAAGCAGAGTTCTTTTATTCCCTGGTTCTGAGTGCTTCCCCCTTTATGAATCAGTCTTGGCTCAGATAAAATCTGTAAAATGTACTTAACCCAACAAGGCTTAGTATTGCATTAAAAAAGCACACAATGATTTCCTGGCTTAAAACAGCAATTTTATAATCTCTTCTCATGTCTTTGGATGGAGAATTTGGGAAGGGCTATGCTGGTGAGCTCTGGCTTGGTACCTTTTATGTGGTCATAACCTGACGTTGAAAGGCTGGAGTTGGCTGTATGGGCATCTCTCTCGCGCTCTCTGCCATCATAGGGTCATTCAGGTGGGTCTCTGGGTAGCAACTAGCCTCAGATTTCTTCCAGCAAGATGGCTTAGGGAAGACGATGATTTGTGTTGTGGCTTAGAGCTGCAGAGTGAACATCACAGGGTGCGAGGTGGGTTTTGAACTCAGAAACTAGGTGCTTTTAATTCTTCATGCTTCACTAGTTGAAAGAGTCAGGAATGTGAACACATATTCAGGAAAGGGGAATAAATTCCTATGGCTTGAAGTCCTGGCAACATTCCTGAAAAACACTTGAGACGGGACATAATCGTAGCTATTTTTTTTTGGTGTTGAATCTCCCTCCTATTGCTAGGTAGCTTATAGAGGACAGACAATGAAAGCAGAAGGTGTTGGTGCTAAGCTCTTCTTGTTGAAAAGTGGAGTGGGTTTTACTTTAAACAACAGAAAGAAGGTGAGAGTCTAGTGTAGGTCAAAGCCCAAGTAGGAAGATGAAAAGTTTAAGGACAGGCCAGACAGTGGTGGCGCACACCTTTAATTCCAGCACTCAGAAGGCAGAGGCAGGTGGATCTATGTGAGTTCAAGGCCAGCCTGGTCTACAGAGTGAGTTCCAGGACAGGCAGAACTATTATACAGAGAATCCTTGTCTTGAATGTCCCCCCTGCCCCGACAAAAAAGTTTAAGGACAGTCTGGGCTACATAGTGGTTTCAAGAGTAGCCTCGGCTCTAGAGTTAGACTCCATATCAAAAACAAAACAAAACAAGCAAGAACTCATTAGTAAATGCTTATGAGTAAATAAAGAATTGAGAAAAGAGTACAACAATATGTTTCGAAGCTCCCTGGCTGGGGCATTTGATGGATGGTGGACTAGAGGGTGTAGGGTCAAGAATCAAAGGATGTGAAGGAGTCCATTTGTGGATTTGGAGTTGGGTTCCTATTGTTGAACTCATCAGTATTCTCCAAGAGTAGGATGGAATCACAGTGGAGGGACCGGGGAGCAGCTACATCCAGCTGTGTAGAATCTTTGCATGGGAATGTTCTATATAAGATGTTCTGAGTCCTAGCACAGTCACAGAAGGGCCGGGTTATAGAGCAGAGTAATAATAACCAGAAGAGAGAGGCTGGCAGAGGGCAGTCTGCCCAGCTTGCCTGCGTCTCCCAACTGCGGCCTAGAGCACTTGTCAGGATCCACAATAAGTTGTCTGCATTAGCCTTTTCAAAGGCAGTCGGGGGGAGGGGGGTCCTCTGCTACATAAATGTCTCAGGTGTGTGATCCGCTAAGGCTGGAAAGAGCGTGGGTGTGATGGCAGGACTGCACATTGCCCAACACTAAAGCCTCATTCACTTGCCCAGGGAGAGGAGCCCAGGCATTGTGAATGGAAGTAGAACTGTCACTCGGCTTAAGAGCTTGGACTCTGCAGGTAAGCAACCTATGTGTGGATTTACTGTATTTTGTTTATGTTCTGAACATTTGAGTGAGGCTGGATTAAAAAGATAATTGATGTAAGTGGGAGGGGGCATTTCACATCAGCATAGCACCCAGCCTGTAGCATGATTATTGTGGGGAGAGAGTCCCTGGACAGGATCTATGTGAAACTGGGTGTGTAACCTGCCTTGCCATGGAACGCCAGGCATATGGGATATCCAAAGAGAAAGCTTTAGACCCCAAGTAGAACCAGTCTGCAAGAAAGACCATGTGTGCTGCAGGTGGCTGGGCTGTTGCATGGGGCTGCCCAAGCCTGTTAAAGCTCACATCATGACACTGTGTGCCCCAGATGCTGGACACAGAACCACAGGATTTGATAGTTTCCCTCCTGGGATTTAGCCTTGCTTTGGTCCAATCTTTCCATGTGATTCTCCTTTTTGGAATGTGCCATTGTATATTGGACTGACATTCCAATTGTATATTGGATTTTTTTTTTACTGGGGCTCACAGTTGAGAGTTTGAGTCTCAAGAGATACTTTGAACTTTGGATCCTCGAGACGACAAGAGTTCTTCAAGTTTGACTGGACACATTTAGCATTATGAAACACTGATGAGCCTCTAGGGAACGGAATATTTTGGTTTTAATAAAAAATAATTCCCCAAAGGCTCATGTTTCGAATGCTTATCTTCCAACTGGTAGTGCTGTTTGCGGGTGCTCTAGAACCTTTTGTAGTTCTGGCCTGGCTTAAAACAGGGATTGCTAGGGACAGATGTTTGAAGGTTTTAGCCAAGCACCACGTTCTGGTGTTGGTCTGTTTCCTGGGTCAGTCCCATGTGAGCCACAGCCCCCATGTTTCCCCTATTGCATCATTCCCTCTGTGATGAACTAAAATCCTTTCAGACTGTGAGCCAAGCAAATCTCTCCTCTCTTATTTATTTATTTTTTTCACTCCGGTATTGTGGCCACAGACAGGTGAACGATACTGAGACGGCAGCTGTAAATGCTCGGAGTCAGGTAACAGCCACCTGGAGCCAGCCTCCGACCCCACAGTGAGAGGGTGACATCCTCGGTGGAACTGTCCTTCGTTAGCTACAGCCAGGGTCACCAGAGCCCTTGCTCTTCTGTTCAACTTTGGTGCCAATGCGTTGGCTCTCATCACTGCCACTCTTCTGGGTTTGGTAATTAGCCAGCGTGGTTCACAGCACTCAGAAAATGCTGCACGTTTAGTGGTTGTTTTTATCATTATTATGCATGATAATATAATATAATACAGTGTGAGAGAGGTCTGGAGGGCTCCTGAGCACAGAAACATCTGCCTGTAGAGTCGGGGCATCTTAAGTCCCACCAGCTGCACTGTTAGGGTTTCTGCTGAGTTATCATGGCAGAGGCATGATGGATTAACTCACAGCCTGTGATTGGGTCCAGCTTCCATGCCCCTGTCCTGTCCTCAGATTGAGAGCGAAGGTGGCAAAGATCCAACCTTCTATTTACTTGGCAAGTTTTGGGTTTTCTGGTGCCAAGCTCTAGATATAGAACAGGGATGGAAACCGTCTGGAGCCCCCTCCTTGGCATCACAAAGACAGTCATCACTCAGAAAATTCCACAAAGTTTAACATGCCAGGAGCTGGGTATAATGATTCTTATGTGCACATATATTATTTTTCATTATACCACAGACATGCTGTTTGGCGCATGCAAGTTCAGATCTAGCCAGTGACGTAATGCCGGTGAAAGGTACGAGCCTGGCCCACTGGAGGTGGAGACAGAGTGTCTCTGGAGCGGGCTGGATAGCCAGACTACCCCAGAGGGTTAGCTCTGGGTTCAGCGAGAGACCCTGCTTCACTATACAATGTAGAGTGACTGGGGGAAGACCCAATGTCAGTGTGTACTGGTACATACATGTGTGCCTGCACACATGAGAACACACAAGCATACATATGCTTACACATAACAACAGCAAAGAGAGATGAAATGAAATATTCCCCTTCTCTGTCCTATGCACTGCACAGGGGCACATGTATTCGAGCAGCTACCATGGGGACAGGGAGGAAGCCAGCCTCCACAACCAGGTAGCACAGTGAGGGAAAAAGCCCAGGAAAGGGTTCCTGAAGATGCCTGAATAATTCTCCTTGGGGCCACTTAGACCAGAACCTCCTAATGAGAAGTTAACACAGACTCTCTGATGAACCATTTTCTGTTCTTGGCTAAGGTCCTTCGTTTCGGACACCTTACCCCCCGTCCCCCACTCCCCCGCTACATCATCATATTCAAAGAAGTCATAGACGGAGTTTCTCAGCTTTGTCCCTCTTGGTGTTTCAGACTCAATGACTGCTTATCACGAAGAACAATCATCTTAGTCATCAACCTTGGTTGCTGTAACAGGGCATGACAAACTGGCATCTTCTGAAGAGAAGAAATAAAATATATTGCTCGAAGTTCTGGAGACTCATATGTCCAATGTTGAAGAGCTAGCACCTTGAGAGGGGCCTTTAGCTACACTGTTCTGTGGAAGGGCAATAGGGGAAAGGGACAAGAAGAAACCACGGGGCAAACCCCGCTCTAAAGGGAATAAACTCACTTCCAAGACAGCCACACTCATCCATTAACCTCGGCGGAGCCCTCGTGGCCTTCACCTCCCTCCACGCTGACCTCAGCGCTGTTGTGTTAGGGACTGAGTTCCCAGAATGTGAGCATGGGGATGCGCATCAAAGCCACAGCAGCTGTGCTGTGTGTTGTGGGATGTTTAGCAATAATAACCTTGCCGTCCACCCACCTAGATCTCCTGCTGTGGCATCCAGAATTGTCTTCTGACATTGCCAAATGACCCTAGGAAGGGAGAGAGAGGCAACAATATGCCTCTTTGAGGACTGTTCTGTGCAAGTCATCCTAAGCCATCCTTTGTCCCCTTCCTTGGGCCAAGATGAAGAGCATCATTCACAGAAGCAAATACGATGTCTCAGCAGCCATGCATGTTATGCCGTGCAAGCTCATCAGCTGCAGGCCTTCAGTAGTTTGGCTCTGAGCATACGTGGAGCATACGTATGGGGTGCTCAGGTGTCTTAGGAACTCCAAGGATTGTCTTTAGACCCTGGCCCGGGGAAGCATAAAGATGGGCAGCTGGCTGGAAAGGTGTGTCAGGACTGCCGAGTAAGGGCTACAGTGGCAGTGCTGGGAGATCGATGCCAGGTTATCCTGGGATGAGCCATCCTTTCTATGGAACCTTGAAGAACAGGGAGGGAATGTGTGTGTGGGGGGGGGATAGCAATCAGTCAGCTGCAGGTGGATCACCTTTGCCACAGCAAAGTATCCCCAGCAGTGTCTCCATCCATCAATGCCAAGAAAAATGGCGCCAACTGAATACAAACTCTCTCTACCCCCACTCGGGAGAGACCGAAAACAAACTGAGAAAGTGACAGACACTGGGGCAAAGGGTGGGAAGGTACCCTGTGACCCTCTGCACTGGAGCTGCGGAGGCTGAGTGAGGCTGGACTGGGCGTGGAGGAGGGGAGGGGCCCAGGGATCAGGAAGGAGCTGTGTTCTAGTCACTGTCCTGTTACTGGGAAGAGACACCATGACCAAGGCAACTCTTATAAAGAAAGGCATTTAACTAAGGGTCACACCCGGGTGGCTTCTGCCTTTCACTACAGTGAGTCTGCTATGGACATAGGTGTGTGACAGTCTCTCCAAGAGCTATTCTCCATTCTCTCACTGCTATCCAGGGGTGGATCTGCTGGATGGCCGTTCAGGGCCTAGTTTTTTTTTAAATTTATTTATTATATATAAAGTGTTCTGGGTACCAGATCTCATTATAGATGTGTGTGTGTCATCATGTGGTTGCTAGGAATTGAACTCAGGACCTCTGGAACAGCAGTCAGTTCTCTTAACCTCTGAGCCATTTCTCCAGCCCTCTAGTCCTAGTTTTTAAAGAATATCCATGCTGTCTCTATAGCTGTTGAACCATTTTGCAATCCCACCAACAGTGCTGTTTTGCTGTTTCTTTCAAAAGAAAACAAGGGTGTTTATTTTAATGAGAGAAAAGAATTCTTTCTTCTCCCTCTCGGACTTCCTGTGACCTAAACAACAATGAGGACGTCATCTAGGTTAAGGTTTTTCTTGACCCCAAAGAGTAAGCAGTTTCCCATGACTTGTCCCCCACTGCCGCCGTCACAATTCCCAGGCTTTATGGGCATCTCCTGCCTGTCTTCCCCGGTGCACTGGGAGGGACGAGCTGCGTTGGGCTCTTTGCTGATTCTCTGGTCCTGTTGGCTGGTGCATAGTAGGTGCTAGCTAAGTGCATTCTTGCTGATGAGAGGCTGCAGGACT
>LOJH01007847.1:4005-24835 GCA_001685095.1 Ellobius talpinus
CTGAGATCTACAGTATTCTAGACTTACAACTGAGATCTACAGTATTCTAGACTTCCAACTGAGATCTACAGTATTCTACTTACGCACACCAGGTCCTCTCAGAATAGACNCTGAGATCTACAGTATTCTAGACTTACAACTGAGATCTACAGTATTCTAGACTTACAACTGAGATCTACAGTATTCTAGACTTCCAACTGAGATCTACAGTATTCTACTTACGCACACCAGGTCCTCTCAGAATAGACTTGAACTGCAAATAAAATGTCCCTTTGAGCAGAATGCCTGCAGAAAAACAGGCGCGTGATGGAAACTGTTGAATAGTCCAGCAGATGATAGGCAGGACTCGCTTACATGAGTGACCTTAGTAACTGCCTAGCCACAGCTGGCTTACCTGGGACAATCCCGAAGCTCAGCGCCTGGTTCTGTCTTGACCCAGCGTGCACACCTGGGTTCGTGTAGTGCTTCAGCCCTCTGGAGATTGCTGTTCCCAGAGGGGGTGCGGGAATAGATGGAAAATGAGGCCTCTACTTCTAGAGTGGAGGGTGCACGTTGAAGGGAGTGTGTGTGTTCGTGTGTGTATGTTCACGTGTGTGTGTTCGCGCGTGTGTGCTCGTGCAGGTGTGCACATTCAGAAGCCAGTGGAGAACATTGTGGGGTTTGCTCTCTCACTCTCTACCTTACTTTCTTGAGGCAGGCTCTCTCACTGAACTGGGTGGGAGCTTGGCTGGCATCTGGTGAGCCCCAGCAATCCTTCTGTGTGCATCCCACACAGCACTGGGGTTGCCAGGGTACATAAGACCACCCTCAAGCTTTGACAAGGGTGCTAGGATTTGAACTTGGGTCTTCATGCTCTCATAGCAAGCATACTTACCCCATCCCATGGCTATAGTTTTTGTGTATCCTGAAAAGCGGTTGGGTATATTGAAAGTGTCCATGTGATGCTACATTTCCCCTTCTCTTTCCTTTTCTCGAAGGAGTTTGTCTTCGGCACTCTTACGGAATGGCTGCGCTTCTATGACAAGTGGCTCTACTGCGGCCTGTGGATTGTGAATGGCCTGCTGCAGTCCACTGGCTGGCCCTGTGTGGTGGCTGTGATGGGCAACTGGTTCGGGAAAGCTGGGTAAGCTGCTTCCTTCCTCTGTATTAATGTTGGGTCACTGATTCTGGTCAGACTGTTAACTCAGGGCTGTAGAGCATGCCTCATCCTCTCTATTTTGGAGAGAGAAGGTCCATGAGAGTAACGGTCTGTAGACACCCAGGGAGGCACATTCCTGCGGCTGTATTTCCCAGCTCGTTCTTCTTAGTCTCTCTCCCTAGAAATCACAGTTCCACCCGAATGCCATCCATTGTGCGTGTTTCTTTGAGTTTAGCTTCCTTTGCCATGTTTTGAGACTGTGGTTTCCTTATCATTGCATTAACAATAAGGAAACAGCCCAGAAGTAGCCATGAAAGTCAGGGACATAGCCCAGCTATAAAGCACTTGTGTAGCCTATAGAAGATGCTGCTAGTATAGAAGGAAAGTTATCTGTGTGATGTGCCTAAGGTCACCAAAAGGGGGAGTGCTCTAATTCAGATGTTGCCATGGTTTGGGGCTTACAGCATCCCCTACCCCTCCCTTCATGTTAGAGTATGTTTGTTGGACTTGGTATGTGTGGTGTGGACTACAGAAGGAAGGGAGGTGCCTGCAGATGAATCCTCCATGTCTACCCAAAGAAGACTTGCTGAGTGCATAGGATAGAAAATAAGTCAAGTGAACCAGACTTGCTGTGTGGTTTATCATTGTTGATGATGTTCCTATTTCAGAAGCATTAATGACTTGGAGTTTAGTCATTTTCCCTGGACAGTGTGTGTGCTGTCAGGGCATGCTCACCTCCTGTCTGCTTTCTTTGCATGTATGCTCTTACGCATAGGAAACCGAGTATGCAGTACCTTCCACTGTGGTGTTCAGTGTACACTCTGGCTGGTGCTTCTCAGCTGTCATCTTCCCCAGTTTCGTAATGGGAGCTCCCTTGGTCGTTAACAATCTGTGATGTTGTGAACGTTTACCTATAAACTGTCTTGTGAGGATAAATACCGTTCAAAAGTGCTCTGGTATTTCAGTGCCTAGTGCCTTCCGTTTCGCTCTGCCCTTAGGTTAGCAAGATTGAATTGGAAAGGTGTTTACCTTTTATATTTTGGGTTTTTTATTTGTTTGTTTTCAAGAATAGATGAAGCTGGGCATTGGTGGTGCACGCCTTTCATCCTAGCACTCAGGAGGCAGAGGTAGGTAGATCTCTGTGAGTTCGAGGCCAACTTGATCTACAGAGCGAGTTCCAGGACAGGCTCCAAAGCTATAGAGAAACCCTGTCTCAAACAAACAAACAAAAAAGAAAGAAAGAAAGAAAGAAAAGAAATATATGAATTAAAAGAATTTTTGGTGGAATTAGAGATTGCACAGGACTTCATGAGTACTAGGCAAGTGCTCTACCATAGAGTGTTATTACCCAGCCCTTTTTTCTCTTTATTTTTTCTAGCTAGAATCTCACTAGTTGCTCTGACTGGTACAGACCAGGCTGGCTTCAGACTCAGAGATCATCTGCTCTGCTCCCACATTCAGCTTAAAATTTCTGGTCTCTGTGTAACCCTGGCTGACCTCGAACCTGCAGAGATCTACCTTTCTGCCTCCTGAGCGCTGTGATTATAGGCATGCACCACCATGCCTGGCAAGAAGGCTTCGTACTTTCTGGACCACAGTGTGTGATGTTACTGACAGAAGGAAGCTAACTTGGTTTGCAGGGGCCTTGGACTGTGTAATGAGCTCTAACCGCTCAAGTTGTTGCCCAGTGTGGAAGTCTTTAAGAATGTAATGCAAGAAGAGGAAAGATGATAAAAAGTATGGGCACTGAGCAAAAAGTGGGGGTGTGCCTCGGCAGCCCAGCTGCCCATGGCCCATCGTGGGTGTGGAGGGGCCTCTGAAGGCCTTCCATCTCCAGGGTTCACACCCATGCAGATGGGAGGAGCCTTTGGGGTGGAGTCTTACTGTAGAACCCAGGCTGGTTTTGAACTTGTAATCCTCTTGCTCTGGCCTCTCAGGTGCCTGGCAGACTGATAGTGAAGCGGCTGTAGCGAGAGGAGTTGGGCCAGTGTTGCTTTAGACTCCGACTTCCTGGAAACCTTTAGACTCTGACTTCCTGGAAACAGCAGTAATCCACGAAGTCCACTGATCTGGGAGTACTGAAAAGAATCAGTTTTCATAGGCCAGATTCTTTTCATATGCCTCAGTCCTGGCTTGCTTGCCCCTTCCATGACCCCTTGATGGGTTTTAGCATTTTTATAGTATTGGAGCTTTTCAGCTTTTTTCTGTTTTTTCTTGAGGTAGTGTCTTGCCATGTGACATGGGTGCCTTGAACCTGCTGCCGTCCTACCCTAGCCTTCCAAATGCAGAAGGGTTAGAGGCATTAGCCACCATCTCTGGCTTCTTTTCTTTAGTTCTTTTTGTACAAGGAATTCAAGATTTCACTATTTCTCTGCAAGTGCTCTGATTCTGAGTTCAACATTTAGCATCTAAATGGGAAAATCTAGCATCATGAAATCTCAGAAGAATCTGTTTTTATTATTCTGGCATATTTTTCAAAGATTTAAATAGAACGTTAATTCTTTGTAATGTACATCTTTACTGTTTGAGCCATTTTTATTTTGACACACACACAGAATCCCTCTGACACATTGCCTTTGGTCTTTCCTTGTTCTCCTTAGCCGAGGCGTTGTCTTTGGTCTCTGGAGTGCCTGTGCTTCAGTGGGCAATATTTTGGGAGCGTGCCTGGCTTCATCTGTTCTGCAGTATGGTTATGAGGTGGGTATTTCTTTCACCGTTTGTGTGTGTACACTCGTTCTTGCTATCTAACCCAGGGTGACCCTGAACTCCTCGTCCTCTTCCCTTCTCTGCCAGAGGGCTGTGATTACAGGCATGTGCCACCTGCCACTTATGTGCTGTTATTGATAGAAGGAAGCCGACTTAGTTTGCAGGGGCCTTGGGTTGTGTGGTGAACATTAACGCTCAGTGGTCCATCGTGGGTGTGGAGGGGCCTCTGAGGGAACCTTCTATCTCCAGGGTACACAGCCAACAAAGTCCATCCAAATGGGAGGTAGTCTTTTGGGTGGGCATGTTCAGTCTGCTGAACATTTGGCAGAGTCTGAGTGGGGTGGAGTAGTGGATCCCCAGCTGGCTCAAATCGAAGTCAGCCTGTACTTATGGAAAGAAGAGTAAAGACAGATCCCGTCCTTTCTGACCTCTGAGTCAGATACTCCTTTGGGAGCATTGTCATGAGACGTTGCCAGCTGTTTGGATTGTTTTAACTGCTTTGAGTTCCTGAGGAATCAAATGGTCAAGAAGCCCTAGGCATCCATCCTAGATAGGCCTAGGAGCTGGAGTGATGCAAGAGGTGAAACCCCTGGAAAATGGTCCCTAGAGCCACAGAACAAGAGGCTGGGTGGACTGGCTGTGTTACAGTGCTGGGTGTGTGGAGAGCTGAGCAGTCCGTGTTCTGCCTGCAAAGTGTCTATGTGTGAATGAGGAATAAGAAGGATGCAGATTGTCTGAAAGTCATAGAAGTACATTTTGTTTTTTTTTTAACCAGTAAGTTATTTTTATAGAAAAATAAGTAAATGAATAAGGGAACAACAGAAAGACTGTACTGTGTGTTTACTTGCTTGGTAAAATGCAGGCCGGTGACCTGTTGTGATCTTGAGGTTGTGAAGCAATGGACATGGCAGTTGTTGGCAATGTCTGTGAGATTACAGCGGCTCTGACCAAGCTGTTCCACCTCCGGGACGTAGTGGCACCAGCGAATGTGCTTACACGTATACAGTCAGCACTATCCGCAGTTACGTCAGCACAGTTTGTAACAGCCAAAGACTGATGTTAAAAGTCAGCCGATAGAGAAGTAGTTAAGCTCCAGCGTACCTGTTGGAGGATGCCGCGTAGCTGCGACCCAGGACCAGAAGCTCTGAACTGAAGGAGATCAAGACACTGGGAAGATCTCACAGACAGCAAGCAGGCCAGGCAGTGTGCCTGGAGATGCCGGTTTGGAGAAAGGCAGGATGGAGATGCTTGTATGTTTTCCAGTGTTCCCTGCAGAACAAAAATTATACAGCAGTGCTTATATGTTTGGGTAACTGAGAGTTGGATGGGTTGGGAAAGGATTTACTCCACCTCTTAATGCTTATTTTCAAATAACCAGAATAGATTGCCTGGTTAGAAACCTAAGTAATTAAAAGGAAGTTGCTCTCTCAGAGAGAGCTGTTCTGGTCCAGGTAGAAGCCCATCATCTATCACAGTCACTTTTTTTTCCCCTAGACTTTTTCCCATCTGTCACATTTGGCTTGTACTAATTGTTCAAGTGTGAATTTCACTCACCCCTGTGCTGCTCCTGAATCTGGCTTCTGGAAATGTAGCTTTGATTTTGTCATTCCTTGTTTAAAAATTCTCCCTCATTGTATGTATCGATAAGGAAGCTCGTACAGCCTGGCCACTGAGTCTTTCAGGCTCACATCCACCTCCTGTGGCTGTTCTCTTCCCCGTGGTCCCAGGCAGAAGCCCTCCCCTAAGGCATGCAGGGAGCGCCCATCTCATCCCCAGGCTGCCAGCGCTTCTGCTGCTGTGCCTAGGAGGATAATTTTCCCACCATGCCCTTCAAAGTCATTGATCTGTGTCAGGCTCCTTTCAGCTCTTCTTCCTTTTGAATCCTGTAGGTTTCTACTAGGGCTAGGTCTCATTTATTTAGCTGCATGCTACCTGTTCAGACTGTAGGGTATTGCTTAATCCCCTCAGCTGGGTGATATGTCTTCAAGGGCAGATACCGTGTCTCCATAGGAGTTTGAATGACAAAAAGAATGAGATTTGGGGGGCTAATCCTGACTTTTCAATTGTAATAGTGCCACTTGGTATGCAGGGGACCCTAATGATCCTCTGTGAGCCTCGCCATGTCCTTGGGAAAATGCAGTGGGGACTCATATGTCAGGACACTTGGCGCAGTGCCTAGCCTGGAAGCCCTGGGTCCTGAAGTCCTCTCAACCTCCCCTCGTGTGTCTGTAATGAACACAGCTGTGATGACCACCTCTGAGTAAGACTCACCTCAACCATCTCTCCTCTCCTCCAGTACGCCTTTCTGGTGACCGCGTCTGTGCAGTTTGCTGGTGGGATTGTCATTTTCTTTGGACTACTAGTGTCACCAGAAGAAATTGGTGAGGAGAAGCCATCTCTTCCATTCAAAATACCTTACTGTTGTGAGCCAAGGGAAGTCCAAGGACAGGAACTTGGATTCTCGGAGGAAAGCTGCACACTCCTCTCAGGGCACTAAGGAGCAGTTTTGCCCTGTGCATCCTGTCCAGTTACAGCCAGGTCTATTATCACTGCATGTGTTTGAGGGGAGTGAGGCTCACATTTGAGTGTAGGAAGATCCGAACATTTGTAGACGGTTTGTGTAATTGAGATACTGGCTAAGAATGTCACATCTTGAGACTGGATTCTTTTCCTTTAGAAAGATGATTCAGTTTGATGTTTTTTTTTTGTTTTTGTTTTGTTTTGTTTTTAGAGATAGGGTTTCTCCATGTAGCCTTAGCTATCCTGGAACTAGCTCTGTAGTTCTGGCCTCGAACTCACAGAGCTCCACTTGTCTCTGCCCCCCCACCCCCCAAGTGCTGGAATTAAAGGTGTGTGCCACCATCGCCCAGCCAGTTTGATATTTTTTATGGTTAAATATGGAGTGTGTACAAGTGAAACCATAGGAACAGGGGGTGTGCAGCTCTTCTGATCTTTGAGCCAACAGACTCTGGAGCCTTCATTGGCTTTAATTTCCTTGGTGTCTGAACCCTAGTTAGGTCTTCAACATGAGGAAAATAAGAACAGACTCAGCCCCCAAGTGGTGATGAGTGCGAAGCCTCACTCCTGGGCAGGCACACGGGTGGCGCTCTGTAAATGGCCGCTGTTTTTGCTGTCCTAGGTCTTCCAAGTATTGAGGCAGAGGAAAACCCTGAAGAAGATTCCCACAGGCCCCTCATTAACGGTGCTGAGAATGAAGATGAGTATGAGCCCAATCATTCCATCCGAGAGGATGGGGCTGTCACCCAGGTCACAGCGATAAGCTTTTACCAGGCTTGCTGCCTTCCTGGAGTCATACCGGTAAGGGCTCGCCTGGCTCCTTCCTGGTCAGGGCTCCTGCTGATTTCATTTTGCTGATATGTTTTGTTTTGAGATGATCATGTCACGTCCCTCAGCTTCCCTGATAGCCTTGAAAAGCCAGAGACTAAATATTTGCAGCTTGGGGGAACTGGAACTGAGTGTGATCACTCAGCTCTGTAGCACATAGAAGCTGCAGACGGACCTGGCCAGATGTAGCCCATGAACCGCTGCCCTGACCTCGCTTGCAACTACTGAGGCAAAAATAACAAGGTTTTAAAAATGTGTTTTGAGTCTGTGGCATCTACACGGACCTAGAGGGGTTCTCTGCCTTGTTTGTGACTTCTGGTCATTCCAGGGAGCAGGCTGTTGCCCTGTCCAGGGCAGAATATTCAGTATTTCTTGGTAACACATCCCAGTGTTTCCACAACCTTTGCAGTCAGGAAAACCTCTGTGTGAGCCAGACCCCTTCTGCTGCAGTCTGTCTGTCTTGATGTTTTGGGTGCCCTACCCTTGGAGTGCAAGTTAAGAGGCCTAGCTTGTGTTTTGAGCTTGCCCGCTAACTTTCTGTGAGACCTGGTTAAGTTATCCAACCCATCCTTGCCACTCAGTTCCCCTTCCTGTGGAATGGCAATGACACCCATCTTGCCTGGGTCTAGAGCACTGGCTTGTGGTGTAGTTGACAAAGCACCTGTTTTTGTCACCTTGCTTACAGGATGCTTATGCATTGTCCCCACCCCCACTTGAGTCCATCTGTAGGCCATCCTCTCCTGGGCCTCTCAGCTCTCTTCTGCCTCGTGCCTCTCTACTTAACAAACAAAAAAAACAAAACAAAACAACAACAACAAACTAACCCTTCCAGCAGGTAGTCAAGTGTCAGTCAGATATAAGTGTAACATCCTGAAATGCTTGACTCCAGGGACGGTGGCTAGTGTTAGGAAGACTCTGGTTCTTGTGAGCCTGTACTTAGGAAGATCTTGTCTTTCAGTTATTAAAACATTTTGATGGTCGTTGCTTAGGTTGAGACAGAACTTCAGTTTGCTGTGACAAAACAAGAAGCTCCTTTGCTGGTTCCTTTGTACTTCCTAAGCCATTGTTCTCCATTGTTCCTTTCCAGGGTGGAAAGGAAGTCTAGTTAACCCTTGCCTTTGTCTTTGTAGCAGCCTGTGGGCAGTGAGCTCTGCTGGTTGGGATTTGGCTCTCTACGGGTGGCTGCTGCCCTGCTAGAAGCTCTTTTAGAACCAGTGGCACCTGGGGAATAGCTGGCGCTCAGGGGCAGGAGTGTACTAGCCAGACACCCTTTGAAGTCAGCCCTCTGCCTCCGCCTTCCCTTTGATGCTAATAGTCAGGGTTTCCTGGTAATAATGTGCTGGACGCAGGAGTCTCAGCCATCACCCACTTAAGGCCGCTCTCCTTCAAAAGAGAGCCAGGAGGCCAGTCAAGACCACATCCCTTCCTTTTTGGCCCACCAGAGATGCTCTCTTTTGTGGGATGTAGGGCTTTTTGGAAGCTTTAATATGAAAATGGTCCTCAGGTGGCTCTCTTTCTGTGTGTGACGGGGCCACTTTGCTCTCCATAGTTCCCAGCATTAACTGTGTAGGAAGAGAACCAAGGAAGTCTGGCTGCCTGCAGTGTGAGCCGAGATGTTAGCTAGGCTGATTCGTCCGTGGCTGATGCGGGTTGGCAGCGCGGATACCATGGACCTTTTGTCTGAATAAAGAAACATGGGTACAGTGTGCACTGCTCTCTGGGTTCCAAACACTGGCTTGCTTCTACCAGAGGAATGATAGAAGACACTGGAGATAGCTAAGAAAAAGCTGCATGCGTTTTTTGTTGTTGTTGGGTTTTTTGGTTTGTTTGTTTTAGAAGCCAATGAGAGTCAAGAGAAGAGGGCTCCCAGGTAAAGTCAGGGAAGTCACGCTGTGCCGTTTGCTGGCTCTCGTTGATAGCTGTGTTTTTCTTGCAGTACTCACTGGCCTATGCCTGCCTGAAACTGGTGAATTACTCCTTCTTCTTCTGGCTGCCCTTTTATCTGAGCAACAACTTTGGGTGGAAGGAAGCCGAAGCTGACAAGTTGTCCATTTGGTACGATGTCGGAGGCATTGTAGGTACGCACGTGCGCATCTCCTTCCACATAGGCAGGAATCTTGCTTCATTTGAAGTTTTACTGCTTGCTCCACAGCCGTCTCTCCCAACCCACCCGACCAGTAAACATACAGACTTGTGTGAGAACAAAAAGTCCATAGAGAGGAGAGGCAGCCCGAGACGGCTGTGATTCATAGGCTGTCTTTTCTTAGTCTTTGGTTGATGGTTCAGTCCTTTTGTCTTGGGACCGCTCGGGAATCCCTTTAAATGCAGCCCCTTTGTATGCTTTCAGAGGTGGCTTGGCTTTGAAGCTGATTTTGTGAGAGCTTCAAGGTGGAGTGGGAATATGTTCACGTTGGCTTCCTCCCACTGTCCCTCACTGGCTAAGGAAGCAAACACAGCACCTTTCCGGGTAGATTGTCAGATATCAGAGGGAGGAAGAGCAGGGATTTTCCTTTCCTTTCTTGTGTATGTCTGTGTTTGCAATTGCCTTGCTGTATATAGAAGATTTGTTTTCTTTTCCAGGCTGGGGATTGAACCCTGGACTTTGTGCATGCTAGCAAATAAATAACCCTAGTTCCGCAACAGATTTTACAAGTGTCTTTGTGGTGTAGGCAGAAATGCAAAAAGGAAATAACAAACTGTTAAATAAGACCAACAGATTGCACACTGGGGCCCCACCTTAACATCTCTGTCTCCGTGATGTTTACATACAGAGATACAGTAAGACCAAGCTACCCTGAGCACATGAACAGCACAGTAGGCCCTTAGGTGGCACATTGGCTCATATCTGAATTCGGCCTTAGGTCCAGAGCCAAAGGTGATATAGACAGCCCGAGACCTGCCATATTCTGTGTTCTCCAAAATCAAAGGTACCTCGGTGCAGAAGGAAAGCTGCAGTTCAGAGGTTCTGTTGATAGCTTGTGAGGCATCTTCCTTAAACTTGGTGTTGTTGAGACCAGGCCCACATTAGGCAGCCCGAGCTGCTTTCTGGTTTATGGTCTTCCTGCTCCAGCCTCCTGGGTGCTGGCAGTAAGGTTCACTTAGTTAGTTCATCATGCTTTAAGTTAGAGTGAAGAAAATCCAGGGATTGCTCACTCATTATTTGGTGGGGAAAATAGTATATACAGATAATAATGGTTCTGAAGGTTTTCTTTTTTCTTATTTTGATTCTTGATTTGTGGTGTCCTGTCCATGGGCCATCACTGTGGGGAGGGGAGACTTGAGATGCCAAATGTGCCTTTGGCCCCTGAGGAGCGTGCCTCAGATAGCTGTGCCCAGCCACGGCTGCTTTCCACCCATGTGTGCTCTTTGTGCTTGAAGGTGGGACTCTGCAAGGCTTCATCTCCGATGTGCTGCAGAAGAGAGCACCTGTGCTAGCCCTCAGCCTGTTCCTGGCGGTGGGGTCCCTTGTTGGGTATAGTCGTGAGTATCCCTTTGCAGTTGCCTTGATTCCTGATTACTTGAAGGTAGGCACTTGCTCAGAGTCAGTGGTCAGCCATAGGGAGAGCCGTGATTAGCTCTCAGTGCCTGGGAACTGTCATCACATGGTTTTATTTGTGTGGGAAGGAAACTGGCATCTCTCCTGCTTTGTGGGTCTGTTTAAAAGCTTGCTTGGGAGTGTATTGCTTTGTTTGAGGGGCGGCTCCAGAGGGACAGCATTAGAGCCAATAAAACCATAAAAGGGGGCAAGGTTTCAAAAGCGGGAAGATGGTAATTAGTAGGCCGTGTGTGTGTGTGTGTGTGTGTGTGTGTGTGTGTGTGCATGTTCTAAAGACGGTAGAGTCTTCTCTGGCTTTTAGACATCTCATTAGCTTGAGCAGCAGCCAGAGGCAGACAGGACAAAAGCTGGAAGGGGCGGTGAGAGTCAGCTGTTTTTGTTGGCTCCAGAGGGATTGTGAGGTGTCAGGGATGCAGCCGCTGTGCACTGAGGGAGGCACATGCCACTGCTGTGCCTGCACAAGTCACCATGCTGTGTGTCTCTTCTCTCACAGGCTCTCCAAACAATAAGTCCATCAATGCCCTTCTGATGACCATCACAGGTATGGCAGACATTCTGTTCGCTCACTGCTCCTCTGGGGGTCAGAGAACGCTGTCTCCCACAGATGGACTGATACTAAAACCTCTGCTCTTTAGCACTCAAGTGAGAGGAAGATCGATGCCTCCTTTGCCAGGTTCTCCCCTCTGCTTGTGACTCACTCCTTCAACCCTCTGTGATAGAAACTGTCCCCGTAGAGAGGTGTCCTTAACATTTAGATTGCTGCCCCAGGCCTGGATTTGACTTCAGAAAGTGACTTAGGAAGGTAGCACATTGGAAGTCCAGGACAGCTAGCTTTTTCTCTGGTGCCGAACTGGGTCGGTATTTCCCTGAGCACTAGGTAAAATTCTGGGTACAATTAAGGAACATGTTATATATATATAAATTAAAGTTATTTTTTAATTCAGCATGATGTATGACTGATTCCAGTAAGATGACCCAGTTTACAAGCTCCACGCTGCACCCGCCCACGGGTTGGCTTTATGAGTGCAGTGGCAGTTAGGGTCCCTGTAACTCAGGAACAGCACTGTTTGTCCCTCTCTTGCCAGTGTGGTGTTGCCTTGGGTGGATCGAGTGATAGGAAGGCCCTGTGTTCCGCTGTTGCTGTTTTGTTATTACCCGTAGGTGCTGTATAGACACTAGTGTGTCATATCCTTTGGGAAGGGATTTTAGAAGAGCAGATCCCAGTTAGTGTGAAAATACTGTCTGGGAACACTTCCTTTATTTTCTGTTTCTCCCCAACATTTTGATGTTTTGTCTTATCTGACTGGAATTATGGATCATATTTTAACATGAATCTGTTCTCATTATGGCTTCAGGGTTTTTTATTGGCGGACCGTCCAATATGATTAGCTCGGCTATTTCTGCAGACCTGGGTCGCCAGGAACTGATCCAAGGGAGCAGCGAGGCTCTGGCGACCGTCACGGGAATCGTTGATGGAACCGGGAGTATTGGTGCTGCTGTGGGCCAGGTGAGAACAGCATGTGCTTGCCGGCTCCCACGGTAGGTGGCACTCTTGTGCTGTGAGTGGCTGTACAGCAAGCCCTAGGTTTTCAGCCTCTGAGAAGTGGGACCTGATATGGAAGGCATCTCATATGACCATAGATTGCGTCACAGCTACCTCTGAGTGTAGCCTGTGTTCTCCATGCCCAGACATCTGTGACTGGTCCCAGAGGGTGACTTAGGTAATCCCTATCTGTAATCATCTGGGATGCGGAACACTGGAAGCCTGTGGACCTGCTGAGATGGAACCTGTTGATCTGTGAATTCCCCTGTGGATGCTGGAGAGGCTAAGACAGTCCTACTGTAGTAGTCACAGTGACTTGAAGTTTGCTGGTTTGCCTAACTAGTGGGTGAATCGCTGCTAGCTGATGCTTTTGGTTAGTGAGAGAGCAAGCAGTGAGGAACAGTGGAAAATTCTGATGGTACACAGCCAGGTAGTGGATGTGTATCAGCGTCTGCTCGCTGCAGTAATGCAGGCTCCCTGAGAGCAGCATCGTGGTTTAGTTCCCCTGTAGCCTTTCCTGGCTCTGCTCCTGGCACACAGGAGACACACTGCTTCCAAAGCACTGCACAGTAAACGGTTGACACACTTAGAATATTTGAGTGTATGATCAGGGGAAAAAATTAACAAGGGCAGGAGAAATACTTCTTCATGCTCTGTGATAGAAATCAAAGAGGGCCACTGTCACCCATTCAGAGGGCTTCATGTCTGAAGGGACAGTGAATAAGAATTTTATTTTATACACCTCCATATTTACATGTCTGTGAGTCTATATGTGGGGGCATGTAGACAGAAGTTTCTGTCCTGCCCAGTCTTGCAGCCATTCAGTCCCAAAAAAGCACACAGAGGCCTATATTAATTATAAACTGTTTGGCCTATTGCTCAGGCTTATTACTGACTACCTCTTACAACTTAAATTAACCCATAGTTCTTATCTATGTTTAGCCATATGGCTTGGTACCTTTTCTGAGTAAGGCATTCTCATCTTGCTTCCTCTGCTTCTGGATGATGACTGTGTCTCTGCCTTTCCTCTTCCCAGNGGCCTATTGCTCAGGCTTATTACTGACTACCTCTTACAACTTAAATTAACCCATAGTTCTTATCTATGTTTAGCCATATGGCTTGGTACCTTTTCTGAGTAAGGCATTCTCATCTTGCTTCCTCTGCTTCTGGATGATGACTGTGTCTCTGCCTTTCCTCTTCCCAGAATTCTTCTAATCTAGTTGCCCCCCCTATACTTTCTGCCTGGCCAATCAGCGTTTTATTAAACCAATATGAGTGACAAATCTTTACAGTGTATAAGAGTATTATCCCACAGCAGGGACATGCATGTTGTGTGGCACATGTGTGGAAGGCAGGACAACCCTGTCAGAATTTGTTCTCTTTCTACTGTGTGGGTTCTGGAGCTTGAACTCAGGTGACAAGGGTCTTTACCCTCTGAGGCATCTTTCTGGTCCCATTACATTGAGTATTGTATTTTATTTATTTATTCATTCATTCATTTATTCATTCATTTTTGTTTTGTTGAGACAAGGTTTCTCTGTAGCTTTAGAGCCTGTCCTGGAACTCGCTCTGTAGATCAGGCTGGCCTCAAACTCATGGAGATCCACCTGTCTCTGCCTCCTGAGTGCTGGGATTAAAGGCGTGCACCACCACTGCCCAATAAACTGAGTATTTTAAATTGTTTCTCACTAATGCTCTCTAAGTGAATTAGGTGGGTAATTGTAATTGACATTACAGACATTTTACTTTGAATTTTCTTTTTTCCTTTTTGAGGAGAGTTTCTCCCGTAGCCCAGGTGACCTTGGGTTCCTGACCCACCTCTCAAGGACTGGGATGATAGACCTGTGCTCCCATGCCTGACTACTTGGAGTTTTATCCCTATATGTCTCTCATGTCAGTGTGCCGATCCTAATGGTGACTGCGTCACCCTCAGACTGACCCCCACAATCAGGCCAGGGGTGAGGAATAAATCATTCTTAGCTTTCCTGGTGTCCCTGTCTGTCCTGGAACTCAGAGATCTGCCTGCCTCTGCCTCTGCCTCCCGAGTGCCAGTGTTAAAGGTGTGGGCCACCATGTCTGGCTTCTTGGGGATTTTTGAATGACTTGCCATTGCCTCACCAACTCTGAAGGCTAAAACTCCACAGCCGGCCCTCAGCTATTCCCTGGGCTGCTCCAGGTGATGGTGTTTTCTCTACCTTCTCCTGACTTTTCAGAGATTTGTTGTTTTTCATTCTGGTTGCCATAGCAGCTGGTTCATGCCTCCAGGAGAATACTTGTTATCTAAGATGGTCAACTGCCAGCCTGGGTGTCTGTGCTCTGTCTGTACCAGAGTCTGTGTTCCTTAAAAACCAGATTGTTCCAAAGTGAGCATGATGGTGCACACCTGTGATCCCAGCCTCAGAAGCAGCAGGATTGCTTTAAGGTCAACCTGGGCTGTGTAGTGACAACCAGGTCATCCAAGGCATGGCAGCATCCTGTCTCTATAAAACTAAAATTAAAAGTGAACTGTTTCATCCATTTTTGTATTTCCAAAACTTAGTATGTTGTTTATTTTGTGTGTATGTGTGTAGGCATACCTGTGCTGTGTCACATATGTGGAGGTCAGAGGACAATTTGTGGAAGTTGATTCCTTGCTTCTGGGATTGGGTTCTGGAAAGAAAACTCAGGTTGCAAGTGTCCTTACCCACTGGGCCATTTCACCAGCCCCCTTAGTGCATTCTGGACACACATGTAGGGGTATGACCCAGCTGCATTGTCTACTAAGGAGAAATGAGAATAAATGTCTACATTGAAACTTAAACATTTTAGGCACTAAATGTAGAAACAGCACAAATGTCCAGCAGCAGATATATGCATAAATAGGATGTGATAGTATCCATGTACTGGAGTGTTGTCCCCCAGTTAGAAAGTAACGAAGGCCTGAGATGCCACAGCATAGATGAACCTCAAAAATATGCCAAGAGGTCAGCCATGGGAGACACAGTGTACTTTTATCCAGATGAAATGGCTAAAATTGGTAAAATTACAAAAAGATTGGATTGGTGTTTGTACAGGGTGGAGTGACTAGGGAGTGATGGTCTTCTTTTGGAGTTGGTCATAACATTGCAAAAGGATATTATTATTGCAAAAGGCTCAGCAGGAACAGGTACTTGCCCCCAATCCTGACCACCTGTCCTTTACCTCCACATGCGCAATGGTGCATGCTCGTGTGCACGCATACATTCAATGAGTAAGAAAAATGTTGTGGGTTTTTTTTTAACAATTGAGAGAAAGATAAATTTTTTTTTTGAGGTAGAGTTATAGTTACTGTTTGGAAGGCTGCCGTGCTTCGCACTCTCTGATGGGGTAGGACTTGTACTTTTGTGGGTTGGCAAGCTTGCGCTGCTCTCCAGGCTGGCCTTGAACTCAGTGGTTGCCATTCCAGAAACATCACTGCACCCAGCTGGACTTGAGCCTTTTCTGTTTATCAGGACCTAGGCTGCATCACTCAATCACCCTGCTTTAGCTTTTCCCAGCACACAGTTCAGTAATACTGTGGTTAGTGTGGGCTACCTCATCTGTGTGGTCTGTGATTTTCAACACTAGTGTCAAGACGTTCAGCAAGGGAAAGTGGGCTCTTCAGCAGTGGTATGGGACAAGGGTGTAATTGAATCCTTGTTTTATACTCTGCAACAGTGAACTCAAAGTGGATCAAAGATCTAACTCTAAAAGCTAAAATTTTGAAATTCTTAGAAGAAAACCTAAGAGCCAATTTTGATGAAAAATACATAAAAATGGCTATTATAACACACAGAGTCTCAATAGCCTTAGTAGGAAAATACAAACCAGTACCACACTGAAGCCTGTCTTCATTCCTAGTGAACATGGCTGTAATTAAGAAGCAGGAAATAGGGCCAGCCTGGTCTAAAAGAGCTAGTTCCAGGACAGACACCAAAGCTACAAACACTGTCTCGAAAAACAAAAACGAAAACAAAAAAAATGTGGTATGTACATTCAGTGTAATTCTGTTCATCCGTGAAAAGGAATGAAATGCTGATGTGTGCTTACTATATCCTTGAAAATCTGCTGAGTGACTAATAAATCATACGGAAAAAAACCCCAAATTATTTCCATGAAATGTCTATGGTAGGCAAATTCACAGCTTCAGAAAGTAAATAGAAGTTATTAAGGCAGGTATGGTGGTCCATGCATGTAATGTCAGCACTTGGAAGACGGACAAGAGGATTGCCACAAATTCAAGGCTGTCCTTGACTATATAATGCTATGGAGACCAGCCTAGGCTACAGAGTGGGTTTGGGGAGAAAACAACAAGCTAGAACTTGCCAGTGGCTCCGGTGTGGGTGCTGTGGTTTACAGAGCTTTTGTTCTAGGTGAAGATTTGGGAAGTAAATGCGGTTGTGGTTGCACATCATCGTTACTGTGATTGATGCTGCTGACCTGTGTGTTTAAAAATGGTTACAACTGGGGACTGGAGAGATGGCCCGGGGTGAAGGATACCTGCTGTGCAGTCAAGAGGACCCATTAGGATCCCAGCCTTGAGGTAACAAGCTGGGAATTCCAGGCTTACCTGTAACCCCAGGTCAGAGTTACCTGTAACTCTGAGAGAGTCATCAACAGAAGGATTGCTGGGACTTGGTGGCTTCCAGCTCAGCTGAGAAAACATGATCCCTACGGCCAGGGAAACCTCAGAGGAATAGACAGTGTGATGGAGGAGGACACCCAATGCCTTTTTCAGCTTTTACTCTTGGGCACAAGCTCACGTACCTGCACATATATGCACACACACATATACACACTCTTTAAAAAACATAAAATAGCAAATTTTATATTAGTTATTCCTGTAGTAAGAAGATGGGGGGAAGCTGGGTTAAGTGCTCTTAGCTTCTTTTCAGTTGTTGAAAGAGAAAACGCAGGTGTGGTAGCATGATACCTTTAATCCCAGCACCTGGGAGGAGAGGCAAGTGGATCTCTTTTAGTTCGAGGTCAGCCTGGTCTACAAAGTGAGGCCAGCCAGGTTACACAAAGAAACCCTTTTTCAAGAAACCAAAAATAAAACAGTAAAAAACAAAAAATTCCAAACAAACGAAAAAGAAAAGAGTTCCGTTGCAGAACAGTTTGTGTGGTGTGAAGGGAGAGGGCATTTGAGGCTGCCCTCACTGGGTATCTATCAGCTTCCAGCTGCTCAGGCCTACACAGTAAGGCTGTGCCTCAGAAACACTTAAAAAGGGAGCAGCATGGGGCGACAGCTTGCTCTGAAAGCATCAGCTCTAGGGCCTGGGAGATGAGGAGGGAGCAGGAGGCACAGCAGATACTGTTCTTCCTCCAGGAGCAGAGTGGAGCAAACCTGGAGCAAGCACCAGTATAGCTTCTGCAGTTTTGCATAGAACGAGCCAGTAATAAAATGCAAATGGAGCCAGGGTGGTGGACCAAGCCTGTAGCCATTACAGCTTTCAGACTGGCAGCTTGGTGTGGTGAGACCCTTTCTCACTATAGGAGTATATATGTGGAAGATCTTTGTGACGACAAGACGTTACTGAACCCCCAGCTCCTGATTTTCCAGAGTAGTCCTGACTAATCTCCTTTTAAACTACGTTGTCTCGTTTATATTATTTGCATAGTATTGGGGGCCAGCCTCAGCAAAAATACCCTTTCCAGAGTGGAGGTGTGGGAATTTAGAAATATAGTGAAGAATATGAAGACGCGAACAAAAATAGTAAAATGCAGGAACATATAGGATAGTATAGGGAGGGAATTTCTCAGTGAGTACTGAAAATTCGCCCGCCCTTGTTTAATTTCCTACTGGTTAATATACCTCTGACCTCAAAAGGTAAAAGTAAAACAAAAGACAACATTAACATACAAATTGAAAGTCACAGCTACTTTCGCCACTCATTCCCTAGACTCACTCTCTACACCAAACACTCTGTAGGCAAACCACTCCCTGGGTGGAATCCCAAGTTATTTCCTGGAACTGGAATTTAGTCGGTTCCTTAGACTTCTGTTTTAGGTTGGAGCCAACTACTTCCCTATTCCAGGAGCAGGAGGGCTGGCAACTAGCCACACCTGTTGAGAGCAGAACTCTGATTTACAACTAGGTGGGACCTTTGTTAGAAGCATAATAACCTTGAATGAACTAGAAACAAGTCCCAAACTCTTTGGCCTCTCTGGGCCTCCACAGTGCTTGAGTGCTTTGCACCTTGTGACATCTGCTGCCTGCGTAGGTCAGAAGAGGGCGTGGGTTCCCCTGAGCTGGAGTGACAGGTGGTTATGATTAAGAGCAGCTAGCGCTTTTAACCACTGGACTGTGTCTCTGCAAGCCTGACCTCCATTCTCTTGAGGAAGAGTCTCAGTAGCCTAGGCTGGTCTCAAAGCGGTTAGTGGTAGAGGACGACCTTGAATTTTTGACCCACCTTCCAGGACTGGATCACAGGCACACACCACCAGGTTCAGTTCTGTGTTTAAGTGGCAGTGTGAATGTTAGCTAAACACTTTATCAATAGAGCCTTGTCCCCAGCCATTTTGTTAATTTATACAGAGTTAGATCATATTTTCCTTTTCTTCTTTTTAGTATCTGGTGTCTTTGATCCAGGACAACCTTGGATGGATGTGGGTTTTCTACTTTTTCATTCTTATGGTAAGCATGTGCTTTTTTCTTTAACCATTTTTCCTATTTAACTTAGAATGTTTGACTTCATCACTACTTGAAACCAACAAAATTGCCGATTGCTTGTAAAGACGTTCATGTGAAAAGTAACATTTGATTGGGCTGAAAAGACTCATTTCTTTTCTCAAGGAGCCAAAGGGCCCCCAGTTTGCCTGTCCCAACCGGAAACTAACGAGTGTCACCGTTTACAGTTCCCGAGAAGCAAAGGCTTCCTTATACATCGCCAGGCATTAATCAGTGTGCTCCTCTGGGCTGCCGACTGGCCGCTGCTAAACAGGCCTTGAGAACTCAGAAGCAAAGCAACAGTGTTACTTTAGTAGTGAAGCTCTGATTAACATTGTCTGCTGGGCAGTTGTTCCGCTGGGATGTTGTGCTTTATGAGAAGACGGCCGGCCCAAAAGGCCCTGCTTTTAAAATGCTTTCTGTTGAAAAGATGTGTGACATCTTTTCTGTTACATTGCTGATGGGACAGTGCTCATGACAGGTCAATTTGAGCTCATCCTTGAAACCAGGCATCCTAATTGGCCATCATCACCTAGCTCTAGGTAGTTGTCTCTAGCCTGTTCCAAGGATGACCAGGATAGATTAATATGAACTAGTTATGTTAATGGGGCTTTCTTCTATAGCTTCTAATGAATCAGATTCGGTCACACACACAACTGATTTTCAGAAGTTGTTCTCTAATTCACTGAAGACAATTTTCTTCCTGTGAAGTCAGAATGTGTTTGCTCAAACTCATTGCTAATGTTTGAATCATGATGCTCTAACAGAAGTAAGTTGTTTCTTCATTTTAAAACCTTTTTCTCTTCACAGACAAGTTGTACAATTCTGTTTATCTCACCATTAATAGTGAGGGAAGTGTTCTTTCTTCTGCAAAGAAGACAAGCTCATACACTGAGTGAATGATGGGTGCTCCCGAGAGAACAAACTCATGAGGGCCTGTGGGTCTTCAGTCCAGGTTTGTGGAGTCGTCAAGGCACCGGTGGAAGCTCAGCTTGTCAGGCATCATGCAACACTGCCAACCGCCCCAGATGCTGTCGAGTAAGGGCCGGATTATTTTTGTACACTACAGCAGTTATTGGTGATTTTTTAATTATATTGGTGAACGTACTGAAAGGAGAAGGAGCTGCCAACATCCCTGTTGGGCTTGTTGGTTTATCCCATTAACCTGACGTGTTGTTTGGTCCTGGACCCTTGTTCTTTAGTCTTAATTCAGAGCTGAGTGAACAGGAGGCAGAGTTGAGCAAGTCTGTATTGACGAGAAGACTGCTGTGTGATCCTCTGAAAGCAAGGTGCAGAGAGTGGATCACCACAAAGGCATCAGAGCAGAACTCAGGCCGGACGAAGCTCCGGCCCCGCCTTGGACAGAGCAATGATTGCACTGTGTTTGTGGCTGGGTCACTCTGCGGCCTCTGGAAGCCCTCGTCCTCTCCAGAATGGTTGTCAGCTTGTTCTCCAACTTCACTCACGTCCAACTGACTCCTAGGAGGAGTCTTCCGTTCATGAACTATCAGTTATCTCAGACATTCCAGTGTGGAGCTTTCAACCTCAGATTTACAGTCTGGGAATGTTAGGGCCCTCTGAGAAGTCATGCTATGTAGCCTTATTCTTAAAAACTGGTCTCCGTCGCAGCTGGGTTCCTGGAGTTACCTCAGCAGACTAGAGTTAGAGACAAGGCAAAGGCTCTTTGTTGCAAGGTGTGAAGTGTGTGTATTGAATCATGGTAGTCGATTGTTAGGGCCTGAGGCCTGTCCTTTTTAGAAGATGGTAGAGTGTATCTCTTCGAGACTGAATTCTTTCTTTCTTTTTTTTTGTTTTGTTTCATTTTTTGTTTTTCAAGACAGGGTTTCTCTGTAGCTTTGGAGCCTGTCCTGGAGC